>JAGFNQ010006634.1:80597-108437 GCA_024364735.1 Boesenbergia rotunda
TAGAAAAACTCGTCAAAGAGAAGCAAATTGCGAGTTGGAAATGAAGCAAAGATTGCTGCTGTTACCATCAGAACATATTTGCTAAAGCTCCCCACTGGACGTGTCTTAGAATTGGATAATTGTTATTTTGTTCCTTCGTTAATAAAGAACATTGTATCTATTTCATGTTTGAATGAAAAGGGTTATCATTTAACTTTTAGTAACAATTATTGTTACATAACTTTAAATGGCGTTCTTTATGGGAATGGAACTTTGTGCAATGGTATCTACACGTTAGATTTATCCGGTGACGTTTTCAATATCGAAGTTAGCAACAAACGTGCTCGAATAGATAATCGAATAGACTCCTACACTTGGCATTGCCGTCTTAGCCATGTAAGTAAGAAACGCATGACCGAATTACACCGATGTGGAATTCTGGAATCATTTGAACCCGGTTCATTTGATACATGCGAATCATGCTTAAAAGGCAAGATGACCAAATTACCCTTCTCTGGAAAAGGTAATCCAGTGGGAGAATTGCTTGGTCTAATACATACTGATGTATGTGGACCAATGTCAACTCTTGCACAAGGAGGCTATAGCTACTTCATCACCTTTATCGATGATCACTCACGATTCGGGTATGTGTTCTTGATGAAACACAAATCTGAAGCTTTTGAGAAATTCAAAGAGTTCAGAAATGAAGTAGAGAAACAGCTTGGCAAAAGTATTAAGATACTTCGATCCGATCGAGGTGGTGAATACTTAAGTCAAGAGTTTCAAGATTATCTTAGGGACAATGGGATATTGTCCCAATGGACTCCGCCATATACACCACAGCATAATGGTGTATCTGAGAGGCGCAACCGAACCTTAATGGACATGGTTAGGTCGATGATGAATCATGCAACTCTTCCAAAATCCTTTTGGGGTCTATGCACTTAAGACAGCTGTTTACTTGCTAAACAGAGTCCCGACCAAGGTAGTCTCTACTACTCCATATGAGACATGGAATAGTAAGAAACCTCACTTAACTCACCTTAAGATATGGGGTTGTCCTGCTTATGTGAAGCGGACTTATCAGACAAATTGGATGCTAAGTCTGATAAATGTCTATTTATTGGATACCCTAAGGAAACGAAGGGTTACCAATTCTATCATCCCTTGCAACAAAAGGTGTTTGTTTCAAGGCATGCTGTATTTCTGGAAAAAGAATTTCTTTTACAAGAAAACAGTGGGAGTGGCATTGAACTTGATGAAGTTCAAGAAACTCCAATAGACATTACAGAGACACCTAGTCTAGACCCACAACCAATAACTCATAATGATGAGCTATCAGTTGAACCTAAAACAACACCACCTCTTCGTAGATCTGATAGGACACGCAATATTCCAGAGAGATACGGATTTCTCATAAGCGAATCGAATGACGTGTTACTCATAAGCGATGACGAACCTATCAGTTATGAAGATGTTCTGAAATGTTCAGAAAGGGACAGATGACTTGAAGCCATGAAGTCGGAAATGGATTCCATGTACGAAAATCAAGTATGGGACTTGGTTAACCCACCTGAAGGGATTATGCCCATAGGGTGCAAGTGGGTTTTCAAGAAGAAAACCGACATGGAAGGTAATTATGCTTAAATCCATTCGGATGCTCCTGGCCATAACAGCTCATTATGATTATGAGATATGGCAAATGGATGTGAAAACAGCTTTCCTTAATGGAAACCTGCTTGAGGATGTATACATGATACAACCTGAAGGTTTCACATCGGTTGATAAAACCAAAGTATGCAAGCTTCGACGATCCATATATGGACTGAAGCAAGCATCCAGGAGCTGGAACATCCATTTTGATGAGACAATCAAAGAGTTTGATTTCTCACAAAATCCTGACGAACCTTGTGTGTACAAGAAGGTTAGTGGGAGTGCAGTCGTATTCCTAGTGCTATATGTCGATGACATATTGCTTATAGGAAACGATATATCAGTTTTACAGACAGTTAAAATTTGGTTGTCCAAAACTTTCTCCATGAAAGACCTGGGAGAAGCAACCTATATCCTTGGGATTAGAATCTATAGAGATAGATCAAAATGGTTGCTTGGTCTTTCGCAGTCTACATATATAGACCGAGTGCTAAAAAGGTTTAGCATGTCGGAATCCAAGAAAGGTTACCTTCCCATCAGGCATGGGATCAACCTTTCAAAGTCTATGTGTCCGCGCACAGAAGACGAGAAGATTTGCATGAATAAGATTCCTTATGCATCCGCGATAGGATCTATCATGTATGCTATGTTATGTACAAGGCCCGATGTATCGTATGCTTTGAGCGTCACAAGCAGATACCAGTCGGATCCATGAATGGATCATTGGGCGGCTGTCAAGACAATCCTTAAGTACTTAAGAAGAACTAAGGATGTGTTCCTAATATATGGAGAAGGAGATATGGTAATACGTGGGTATACAGATGCCAGTTTCCAGACAGATAAGGATGACTCCAAATCGCAGTCTGGATACGTATTTACTTTGAATGGAGGCGCAGTAAGTTGGAAAAGTTCCAAACAAGACACCGTAGCGGATTCTACCACGGAAGCGGAATATATCGCAGCTTCGGAAGCAGCAAAGGAAGCAGTCTGGATCAAGAAGTTCGTCTCCAAACTTGGTGTGGTCCAACCATTGATGAAGCAGTGCCGGTTTACTGCGACAACAATGGAGCTATTGCACAAGCAAAGGAACCAAGGTCTCATCAACGATCCAAACACGTGCTTCGCCGCTATCATCTGATCAGAGAGATTATAAGTAGGAATGATATACAAATTGAGAAAATTCCCACTGAAAGGAATTTAGCGGATCCTTTAACTAAGGCCTTGCCTCAGAGCAAGTTTGAGGGTCATGTTAGAGCCTGTGGTATTGGATACCGTAGCGATTGGCATTAGGCCAAGTGGGAGTTTGTTAGTGATATGAGAGAAGTGTCCTAAGGCAATCGCCTTATGATTGTAAACATTTATTTTAATAAATGAAAATTCACTATTTGAGTATACATGTTTGTGTATTTGATTGGGATCTTAAACTCATCTACTGAATGTCCGCAATACAATTCACAGCATAAGAGAATTTGTGATGAGATCACAACTAGTGATTATCTCTACATGTGCAATTGTGAAGTATTGAAAATATCCCTAGTCGATGAATTGATAAAAACGGACACTATCAATTCTGTTGAGACTAGCATGGGTTGTTCTCTAATCAGCTGATTCTCACTGGCTGGTGACATTGGGATGTCCGGAGATAAACATGGATGCTAGTTAAGGGAACTAGTTCATTGGAGTGACTAGCTGTAAAACTTCATATGGTAATCTATATAGATATGTCAATGAAGTTCTTACTGCAGCTTAAGTGCGATGTTCTTTTGACTTGCGGTGTTCAAGTCATCTTGGTTATGGAGACTTATACTTTAACATCTTAAGCAAGCATCTCCAAGGAGGTGTGGACCCAGGATGATTGGGTATAAGCCGAAGTGCCCGAAGATGTTTGAACAGCCTACAAAGGATTCACCACTCCTTGCGAGGAGATGTATACCCAGGCCTATCGTCGGATTGTTACTCAAAGCCTCTGGCCAGAGCATGTCATGTTTAGAGTATGAGTCTCTTAAATACATTAGAGTAATTAGAAATCCAAAGGACGACAAAGACACTACTTGGGCTAGGTGTGACGTAGTCAGCTTAGTGGGGACTGACACACACGGACCATGTCCTGAACCAAGTGGGTATAAGATGGTGAAGGGAATGGGGCACGATTCATTAGAGCTGCTGAAGGGTTTCAGAATTACTTCTGAGGTCAACCGTTGATCTTTCGATTAATTGAGGGTCATGATGTACTACTAGGTGTCACTCATGATCGTTCTATAATTAGTTGATTATAGACGGCCAACATAAATCGAAAGCCTATTTAGTCACACGCACTACAAGTAATTCGAGGGATTTAAAACAAGTTGAAAATTGAATTTTTCGATCAAGAGAAATAAGTCGAATCTGAGTTAATCAGAGGCGCAACGGAAACTAAAAATGGCTAAGTCTTTTGAAGGCTTATTGGGTGAATTAAATGAGTTTAATTCGCAATCGGTTCGGCTCGGTTTGGCCGGCCAAAGAGGGTGCCAACCCCCTTTGGTTTGGCCGGCCACATCATTGGGGAGAAACCAATTTAATTGGTTTAATTAATAAAATAAATCTAGCGCGATTTGTTTTATAAATTATGGATAAATAAATTTGTATAAAGAAATTTATAGAAATTTATTCTTTTTTTTGGAAATTAAAATGATCCATGGAATGGTTTATTTTAATTTTATAAAATCAATTATGAATTGATTTTTCCATAATAAGAAAATTTATAATTTTCTTGTAAAATTTATTCCATAATAAAAGGAGAGATCTATTTGTTTTATTATAAAGTTCATTATAATAAAACTTGGCTTAAACAGAATAATTCATTAGAAAATTTATAGGATAAATTTCTTATGAAAATTTCCATTAAAAGAGAGACTTGGCAAGGGAGAGGCTACTATATAAAGGAACCAAAGGCAAGCCTTGAATTCCTAATAGATTGATCAAGAGATTAACTCTCTCCCTCTCTCTCTCTAACTCTCTCTCTCTAGGGCCTGCGCCCTTTCTCTCTCTAGGGCCGGCTCTCTCTCCTCCCCTAGGGCCGGCGCAAGCACCTAGGGTGCCCGTGAGTTTCCTCCACCATGTTCGTGCCGAAGAAGAAGAAGAAGCGGATCGTGACTCCTTCCTTCCTTTCCCGGAATTTTGATTCCGTTACTTGGTGGTTAGTTTCCATCCTTCTCTCTTGATTTTCTAGTTGTGTCTTTGGAGAATCTAGTAGTTCTCGTCGATACAAAACTCGTGGCTTTGCGAAGTCATCCCGAAGAGAACTCGGCGTGGACGCGAATAGAGGCGGAGCTTCCATGGGACGCTACGGTTGGATCTCGTCCCTTACTTCGAGTTACGCGAGGTACTAAGTAAATTAGTTTACTTTTCCGCAAAGTTTTAATTTATGATCATGTCCACACATCATAAGGTTGCATGCTAGATACGTGGTTAAAATAATTTGAGAAATTATTTTATGCTAATTCTTCCGCTGCACGTAAAAATTTAAAATTTTACGAACCCGTATCCTTGTCAACATGCACCCGGTCCCAACATAGTGGAAATAGACCCCAGACTTCAGAAGAACTAGTAAGTAGTGCTTTGATCACTGAGCACCACTTAAATAGTATAAAGGCCACACGTGTACAACAACAACAGGCAGCAGCCCAGAAGCCCCAAGGGAATCCTCAGAACCAACAGAATTGGAAAGGAAATTCAGGCAAGAGGAAGCAATGGGACCAGAAGCCTTCTGAGGGCAACAAAGGGGGCGCATCAAGCAAGCAGCTCAAGTATCCTCCTTGCCCAAAGTATGGGAAGACACATCCTGGAGCATGTCGTCAGGGCATGAGCGGATGCCATATTTGCGGAGCAGAGGGGCATATGATGAAGGCTTGCCCTAATAGGTCAAGCGTTGGTGGATGTTATATCTGTGGAGTAGTAGGGCACCTGGCCAAGGCTTGCCCTAAAGCCAAGCCGCCTCCACCACAGCTTCTTCAGTACGGAGGTGGACCTGCTCAGTTACACCAGATGCATCCAGTTATGGAGGGACCTTATTTCAGTCAAGCAAGGATGGAAGCCCCACCAGCCACGACCAACGCCAGGGTTTTCGCCGTCACCAGAGAAGAAGTGGCAAATGCTCCTAACATGGTCACAGGTCGAATACTCATCTCATCTCAATATGCTATTGTGTTATTCGATACTGGGGCAACCCATTCTTTTGTATCCATGCTTTTCTCTAAAAATCTAGGGATCCCACCAGAAAGTTTGGGTCAGAAATTTTTAACAACCTTACCGTCAAGGGAAGTAATGGCCTCTACTCAGAGGCTAAGGGCAGTACCAATCTGAATTTCCAACCGAGAGCTATATAGTGACTTGGTAGTCCTTGAGATGAAGGATTACGATGTCATTTTAGGGATGGATTTCTTGAGCAAGTACAGTGCTTCTATAGACTGCCGCAAGAGAAAAGTCAAGCTCACACCAGAAGTAGAACCTTCATTTGAGTTTATTGGAGACCCAAGGAGAAAGACAAAGAGGTTCCTATCTACCTTACAAGCTCAGAGAATGTTAGAGAAGGGGTGCTCTGGTTTTCTAGCTCATATAGTGGATGCAAGTCAAGGAGAATGATTGAAGAGAGAAGAAGTGAGGGTAGTCTGTGACTATCCTGAGGTGTTTCCTGAAGAGTTACCAGGACTCCCTCCCAATCGGGAAATTGAGTTGGCCCCAGGAACCAACCCAATTTCGAAGGCACCTTATCGCATGGCACTAGCAGAACTGAAAGAATTGCAAGAACAATTGCAAGAGCTGCTTGACAAGGGTTTCATCCGCCCTAGTCATTCACCTTGGGGAGCTCCTATACTGTTCGTCAAGAAGAAAGATAGATCTATACGAATGTGCATAGATTATCGAGCTTTGAATAAGGTAACCATCAAGAACAAATATCCCTTGCCAAGGATAGATGATTTATTCGATCAGTTGAAGGGAGCCACGGTGTTCTCCAAAATAGATCTGCGATCAGGTTACCATCAACTCAGAGTGAAGGAGAGTGATGTGCCAAGGACTGCTTTCAGTACAAGATATGGGCACTATGAGTTTGTGGTCATGCCCTTTGGAGTGACAAACGCCCCTGCGACGTTTATGGATCTAATGAATAGAGTGTTCAAGGATTTTCTGGACAAGTTCGTCATTGTCTTTATTGATGATATCCTAGTGTATTCAAAGACTCAGGAAGAACATGACGAACACCTGAAGATGGTATTGCAAACCTTACATCAGAAGAGGTTGTACACCAAATTCTCAAAGTGTGAGTTTTGGCTTGACCAGGTGGCCTTCCTAGGCCACATCATTTCCAAGGAAGGTATTATGGTAGACCCAGCCAAGATTGAAGCAGTCAGTAACTGGAGTTGACCAAAGAATGCCAGTGAGATCAGAAGTTTTCTAGGTTTAGCAGGGTACTACAGAAGGTTTGTAGGGGACTTTTCAAAGATAGCTTCTCCACTTACAGCCCTGACCAGAAAGAATAAGAAGTATGAGTGGACTGAAGACTGTGAGCAGAGTTTTCTAGAGTTGAAGAAGAGACTGACAAGCACTCCTATCCTTACAGTACCCGAAGGTGATAAGAGCTTTGATATATACAATGATGCATCAAAGCTAGGACTTGGAGCAGTCCTTATGCAAGAAGGCAAAGTCATAGCTTATGCTTCCAGGCAACTCAAGGACTATGAAAAGAATTACCCCACTCATGATCTGGAGTTGGCAGCTGTAGTCTTTGATCTAAAGATATGGAGGCATTACTTGTATGGAGTGCAGTGTAAGATTTATACAGATCACCAGAGTCTGAAATATTTCTTCACTCAGAAAGACCTCAATATGAGACAGCGAAGGTGGCTCGAGTTAGTGAAGGACTATGACTATGAGATTCTTTACCACCCTGGTAAGGCAAATAGAGTAGCAAATGCACTGAGTAGAAAGAATTGTGCCACTTTGATGTCCTTATCAGCATTGGCACCACCATTACAGAAGGAGATAGTAGATTATGGAGTGGAAATTATTGATTGACAGCTAGCCCTATTGACACTAGAGTCAACTTTGCTTGAAGAGATACAGAAAGAGCAAGCTAAGGATTCTGATATCCAAAGGATCAAGCAAGAGGTGCAAGAAGAAGAGAGTAAAGAGTTTAGAGTATCTGACAGTGGGATACTCTATTATGGTGATCGTTTGTGTGTCCCCAAGAATGAGGAGCTGAGAAAGAAGATTCTTGAAGAAGCCCATGGAACTCCCTACTCCATGCATCCTGGTTCTACCAAGATGTACCAGGACTTGAAAAGAAGATTTTGGTGGTTCGGAATGAAAAGAGACATAGCTAAGTATGTCAGCACCTGCCTGACATGTCAGAGAGTTAAAGCAGAACACCAGAGACCAGGAGGTGTCCTACAGCCCATTCAAATTCCAGAGTGGAAATGGGAAGACATAGCCATGGATTTCATAGTTGGTTTACCAAAGACAACTAATTGCTATGATGCTATTTGGGTGATAGTAGACAGATTGACCAAGTTTGCCCACTTTTTGGCAATCAGAGTGTCTTACTCAATTGAAAAGTTAGCCCAATTATATGTGCAGGAAGTGATCTAACTACACGGAGTCCCGAAGACCATTATCTCTGATAGGGATGGTCGTTTCACTTCACACTTTTGGGAGTGCGTACAGACAGCGTTAGGCACCAAACTGAAATTCAGCATAACTTTCCATCCCCAGACTGATGGACAGACAGAGAGAGTGAATCAGGTTCTAGAAGATATGCTCAGAGCTTGTGCATTGGACTTCAAGGGCAGTTGGTGCAAGTATTTATGTTTAGCTAAGTTTGCCTACAACAACAGTTACCAAGCCACTATTGGTATGGCATCCTATGAAGCTCTTTATGGTAGGAAGTGTAGATCTCCCCTCTGTTGGTATGAAGGTAGTGAGAAGAAGGAAATGGGGTCACAGACTGATCTTATAGATGATACCACAGAAGCTATAAAGAGCATCCGCCAGAGGATAGAGACTGCTCAGAGTAGGCAGAAGAGTTACGCCGATGTACGCCGTAGGCCGTTAGAGTTTGAAGTTGGGGATACAGTTTTCCTCAAAGTAGCTCCTATGAAGGGGGTGATGAGATTTGGCAAGAAAGGCAAGCTAAGTCCTCGATACATAGGACCCTACCTAGTGATGAAAAGAGTTGGCAAAGTAGCTTATGAGTTGGAGCTACCCTCAGAGATGTCAGCAATACACAATGTGTTCCATGTCTCAATGTTGAAGAAGCACATCCCAAATGCCAACCAAGTGATTGAGCCACAGATGGTACAAGTTCAGGAGGATCTCGGTTATAAAAGTCGACCTATTCAGATAATAGATCGAGCAGTTAAGAAGCTGAGGAACAAAGACATACCACTAGTGAAAGTCTTATGGCTGAATCAGAACCATGAAGAGGCAACTTGGAAATCAGAAGATAACATGAGGCAAAGGTATCCAGAGCTGTTTTAAGTTCGAGGACGAACTTTTTACAAGGTGAGGAGGATTGTAATACCCCAATAATTTTCTGATATTATTATGGATTTTTAGGAATTTTTCTAGCTTTTTCGGAATAAAATTAGAAAAAAATTAATTAATGGTCGGGGAGAGGTTCGACCTCGCGACCACGCGGCTGGCCAAAGCCCTTAGCGGGCTCGGCTAACCTGAAGGCCAGGGGTATCAAGCACAGAAAAGGATGGAGAGAAATAATGTTATAGGGTAGTTAGGCCTTTTCATTAAGAGATATATTAACCCCGCTTAAGTCACGTAAGTGGGATTAGGGCTTGTTGGCAGCTGCGTGCGAGAAGAGGGTGAGGGAGGGGCTGCGAAAACAGAGGAAGCCAAGGAGTTCTTCTTCTTCTTCTTCTCTTTCCCCTTCAGTAGAGAGAATCTAGGATTTCTCCCTAGGGCCAAAGAGTGGAGGTTTCTCACAAGGAAGAAGAGAGGAGTTCTACGCTAGGTTTATACCTCGATTTAGTGAGTTTTCTTCAAGATAAGTGTAAGTAGATCACTCACCTGCAATAGGAGTAGTTTTCATATGTAAGTTCTTGTTGTAGAACCATGTTTTATGATGCATGCTTTAAGATTATGGTTATCGTGTGTTTTAAGTTCTTAAAGATGCATGTTTTCTCATGATAGAAATTTAATTGGTTTAGATTTGGTGTATGTAAGCTAAGCATGATAAGATTTAATTTTTGAAAAGTCCCAAAAAAATGAGGTTAGGATTAAGGGCACGCAAGGTGCTCAATGAAAATCCCAAGTAAGAAAGGTAAAGGGTTTTAAGTGCAAAATTCATGCAAAAGTGAGATAGTTGATAAGTATAAGTACTGTAAGTAAGAAAGTATTTTATTTTCTGAAAGTGACATGTACCGGGCAAATGAAAGGCCCACCAAAAGTTAGAAAGAAGCTCTAATAGGGTGTGGTGGCTAGCTACCCCACAACCTATTAGAGAAGCGCGCAATTGGTACATTGATACCATGGTACAATGTCAAGGCCTTAAGAAAGTTGAATATTATTTTCAAGTATATAAGTATTTACAAGTGTTTTAGCTTTGAGTACATGTCTTTATTTCAATAAGTTCACATTGATACTTTGCAAGCATGATAAGGAGTAAGAGTAAGGAGGTTAGTGTTTTAATGTATGAGCATGTTAAGTTTGCAAATGTTTTATGCAAGTAATGTTTTCAACATGATTGAGCATGATAAGAATATGAATGTTTTCCCATGTGCATGTATTTTGGAAGTAAGCATTCTTTGAAATGAACATGTTTATTGTTGATAGCATGGATTTGTGAGTTTAGGATTTACTTACTAAGCATTTTGCTTATTAGTTGCATTTCCTCCTATTGCAGATAAAGGTAAAGAAAAAGCATAAGTTATGGAGGTGACCAGGACTTGCATTGATGCTCAGTGGCGGTGGAACCATGGAAGAGATCCGTTGGGTTAAGGCTTAGATATTTAATATTTTGATTCTGAAGTTTAGAAACTTGGAGTTTAATATTTTGATTGGTAAAATGTGAACATTGTGTTTATTTCCGCATGGAGTCAAAAGTTGATACAATCTTTAGCATGATTTCATATGGTTTGGTAGTCTTGTTAAATTCCGCAAAGATTCTAATTTCAAGTAATTAGATTTGTTTTGAGTTGCTAGGATGTTTATAAAACTAGCATAGAGTATAGACATGGTGTTATATCTTTGTATGTCTTGAAAGTATATGAATTGTGGATCTTTGGAAATGGTTTTCAGTTCTTGTAGTCAAGTAGTGGTAACCTAAGGCCAAGGTCTAAGGTGAAGTCAAAGGTTAAGGTTAAGTGAGGAAAGGTAAAGGTAGTAAAGAGCGACGATCCGACTTAAGTATAGGGTAGAGAAGTCGGGTCGTCACAGAAAATATAGTATTTTTGAAACTTCTAATGGTTCTTTTAATTTGAACCTCCCCCTAAACCTGACACAGTCCTAGGAAACTTGTTGAATACAAGTTGATCTTTCTCTGAGTCTTATGGTTTGATTCAAACGAAAAGAATTACAAAAAAAGAATTTTAAGAAATATTTTGAAGTAATCAGGAATAAAAATACATTAATTTCTTTTGACTTGAACTCCCCCTAAACCTGACACAATTTTAGGAATTCTTGTATATCATAAAGAACACTTTCTATGTGTCTTTAGAGTTTATCCAAATTATAAGAGCAATTAAAGCAATTTTTTAAAAATATTTATGAAAGAATATAATAATATTTGTAGAAGTATGTTTCGAAAAATATTTTGAAATGCATAATAACTTTTTGAAAAATATTCTTCGAAAAGTATTTTGAATGACATAATAATTTTTGAGTAAAAAAACTATTTTGAAAGAGATAGATTTTTGAAAAGAATAATTATGGGAAAATAATTTTTTAAATAATTGAAAAAAACATAGACTCCCCCTAAACCTGACACTTTCTGGCTACCCTTGTTAACTACAAGGAACTCTACCTATGTAACGACCCGACCCATTTGGCAGCCCATTTAGCGGTCCATTCGGCGACGCCTTATTTTTCTGTGGGTCGTCGACCGTCGACCGTGTCGTTACCATACTAGGTCTTCCCACCGCCTGGTCGGTGGACTTTTGCCTTCCCAGGATTCGAACCCTAGACCCAGGCTTAAGTCTAGTTCTTTATGAATCCTGGTAACCATTGGTTACCAGGATTCATAAAGAACTAGACTTAAGCCTGGGTCTAGGGTTCGAATCCTGGAAAGGCAAAAATCCACCGATCAGGCGGTGGGAAGACCTAGTATGGTAACGACACGGTCGACGGTCGATGGTCGACGACCCACAGAAAAATAAGGGGTCGCCGAATGGACCGCTAAATGGGCTGCCAAATGGGTCGGGTCGTTACAATAAAAAGGCGCCAAATGGGATGCTAAATAGTATCAGAGCCAAGTTGGCTCAATTGGTTACCAGGATTCATAAAGAACTAGACTTAAGCCTGGGTCTAGGGTTCGAGTCCTGGGAAGGCAAAAATCCACCGACCAGGCGGTGGGAAGACCTAGTATGGTAACGACACGGTCAACGGTCGACGACCCAGAGAAAAATAAGGGGTCGCCGAATGGGCCGCCGAATGGGCCTCCAAATGGGTCGGGTCTTTACAACCTAAGTGTCTTAAGGGACTTTAGTATTGACCCAGAAGGTTTGTATCTATGTGTAGGTCAAACAACTTTCGAAAAGATATATAATTTTTTTAAAATATATTTATAGGTAAACACCCAATGAAGCATGAAATTCATTAAAACATTATTATGTTTAATCATTATTTTGATAATAGATTTTTAAGAATATATTCTAAGAATTTTTGGAAGCATTTTGAAAATATTTATCAATTAATTAGTCTTTATCATCTCACTCATTCTAAATGTCGCAGTACAAGCAAGCATGGTAGCCTTATGGGTGTTTGTGAGATGCTTGTATAATTTTTATCAATTTAATTTTATAGTTTGCTTGACCTTGAGTTAGATTCAAGTTTAACAATTAGTAACTTAAAAGTAAATTTCAATAATCGGCTTCTAGGTCTTGGCGGAGTACAGAGGTCTTCTTTGGCCTAAGCCTTATTGAATCAACAACCCGTTCCTTAGACAAAGTCTTCCAATGAAATAACACTTTTAATTTACACTTTGAGAAACTCTAATCTAACTAGTCTAAGATGTAGCGAGGTAGCTTCGGCTAGTTCCACTTAGCTAGGTCAACCAGGTCGAGTACTCCTTACCCTTCCTGACTTCCTAGACAAAGCTTCCCTAACGTACTATCATCACGCCCACCCTGGTAATATATAATGCAAGGATCAACCAATCTTTTTCTTATCTAGCCATTCTAAGTTATGCACAAAATTAAGCATGAATGACATTAACTGATATATATATATTGAAAAAAAATAGACAAATGCATGAGCATGACAGTTATGCATGTATCAATCAAGTTAAATCGTTTTAATTAAATTTCTAGTCAAGTATCAAATTCTCGATTTGATACAGAACGTGTGAACCGGCGAATATGTCAACCCACTTTGACATATTTATTATTATTAAGTTAAATGTTTCAGTTGGGTAGGATTTTATTTAGTTTTATATTTGAAGGTAATTAATTAGAATTTAGATCATGGATTTTCTTGAATTGTTGATTAATTAAGATTTAAGAATTAATTACGATTTTAGTTGTTAAGAATTAATTAAAATTTAAGAATTAATTAAGATTTAAGTTGTTAATAGTTATTTAAAATTTAAGAATTAATTAAAATTTAAGTTGTTAAGAATTAATTTAGGATTAAATTGTTAAGAATTAATTCACGATTAAGCTGTTAAGAGTTAATTAAGGACTAATTTGTTAAGAATTAATTAAGGATTAATTTGTTAGAATTAATTAAGAATTAAGTTGTTTAAGATTTAATTAAGAATTAAGTTGTTTAAGAATTAATTAAGAATTAAGAATTAAATTAGGAATTAAGTTGTTTATGAATTAGTTAAGAATTAAGAATTAAATTATGAATTAAGTTGTTTAAGAATTTATTAAGAATTAATTTAAGAATTAAGTTGTTAAGAATTAAGAATTAAATTAGGAATTATGTTGTTTAAGAATTAATTAAGAATATAGAATTAAATTAAGAATTATGTTGTTTAAGAATTAATTAAGAATTAAGAATTAAGAATTAAATTAAGAATTAAGTTGTTTAAGAATTTATTACTAATTAAGAATTAATTAAGAATTAAGCATTAAATTAGGAATTAAGTTGTTATGAATTAATTAAAGATTAATTTGTTAAATTAAGAATTAAGTTGTCAAGAATTAATTAGGAATTAAATTGCTAAGAATTAATTAAATTAAGAATTAAGAATTAAGTTATTAATAATTAATTAAGAATTAAGAATTAAGAATTAAGTTGTTAAAAATTAATTAAGAATTAAGTTGTTTAAGTATTAATTAAGAATTAATTAAGATTTATGTTGTTAAGAATTAAATTAAGATTAAGGTTAACTTAAGATTAAGATTTATGTTGGATCTAATTGCATCATTTCCATTAAATCAAAAAATTCGGATTCTTCTATTATTTCTTTTGTTTTTTAGATTTTCAATTTTATTTAATATTTCAATTTTATTTCAATTCTTGTAAGTCTTTTTTAATTATAGCTTCAATTTTAGTAAATTATCTTCATCTTCAAAATCATATTCATCTTTATCTTCAGAGTTATATTCAAAATTAATAAAAGTGTTCTCATTATCTTCAAAATATATAATATAATTTTCAGAAGTACTAATTAAGATCATAGCATTATATTCTAATTCAGTAGAATTATTAATTAATGGTTGAGTATTATCTTCAACAATATCTAAAAAATTAATAATTAAAGTATTATCATTATCCTCAAGTTATTATTAATTAAAGTATTAACATTATTCTCAGAGTTATTATTAATTAAAGTATTATCATTATCTTTAGAGTTGTTAGAATTATCAGAAAAAATTGTTAATTAAAGTATTATCATTAATTTCGAAAATCATAGCATTAATATTAAAGATCAATGAATTAATATTTAATATTTTAATATTGTCAATATTTGATTTAGATTCATTACTAGTTATTTTATCATGCAACATATTTAATTTATTATATAAATAATCTAATTTAACAGTAAAATCAATATGAGAATTATCTAACTTAGAAAGAAGAATTATCTAATTTTGTATTAATTTGAAAAAACACTTTTGCCGAAAATAACTTTTCATACCTCCTTTACCGTGGTCAGATACTGGTTTTTGTAGTATCCCAGCTTTGACACTTGAAACACCGGATATGATTTTTGTCCCTCTAGACTGCTGGCGTTGATTCCTTCGTTGCTGTCGGTGGTAAAGTACGAATCTTACAAGTAGGACACTGGTTTTTGTAGTGTCCTCTCTCCCTGCACTTAAAATAGATTATATTGAATTTAAAAATAGACATAATTAAATTATACCTGTATTCACCCTTGGCTCCCCCTCAATTCTGGCCTTCTTTGCTCCTTCGACAGTTAGTCCGATCAGAGCCACCTGCTCTGATACTAATTGTGGGATCGGTGCAGGTCGATAGAGGGGGGTGAATATCGACTCAAACTTTTTCATGGAACTTCGTCGTTCGTTCTTGCTATCATAGTGTTAGTACGTAGCAGAATATAAAATTAATACAAGCAGAGCAAGAATAATTCGTGGGATTTACTTGGTTCTCAACCCCGTCAGTACGTCCAAGGCCTAAGTACTCAACGTGAGTCCACTAGTGGTCTCCTTTCCAAAATTTTCGGAGGCAAAGAAACCCGTCTTACAGTTTAAATACAATCAAAGAAATAATAAATAATACAACTTTGTAATGTGCAAACCAAATGAAAAGTCTTGGCCAACTCTGGAAGTCCGAAGCACCGGACACTTCTTCCTAGAGCCTTCTTGGTCGCAAAGCTTCGTCGTAGCGCTTTTGCTTCGTACAGAATGAGTAGATAGATTAAAAACTTCATATTATGAAGTGAGGAGACGAACCCCTTTTATACTATGTTCTGGGGCGCCTGATAAGCTTCTGGGGTGCCTCATAGTGGTCAAAAAGTGATCCGTTGCAGCTAAATCGGCGCAGGGATAAAGTTCCCTTCCCAGGCACCTGATAACACTCAGGCGTCGAGGAAGCATCAGGCGCCTGGGTTACCAGGCGCCAGGGAAGCATCAGGCGCCTGGGTTACTAGGCGCCTGGGAACCCTTTTCCCAGCTTCCTTGTTTGTTTTGTGTTTTGCTCTGTTATCTTGCCTCCATCTCCAGGTACCTATAAGACAACAAAACACACAATAAAATAAATAATCTTAAGCCTTAATTGATTGGTTCTGACTTTGGATTTCAACTGAAATCCTAGGTTGAACTGACACCTACTATTCCCATTCCCAGGGAACGCACCCCACCTACTCCACCCTGGAGATGTTACCTTTGCTAACCGGGACCTCCAGTTGGACTTTTGCTCATCCTCCGAGAACCCATATCTCGAGATGTCCAACCTCGACCCATCTCTACTTCTGTCCGTGATCCCCACTCGGCTAAGTCTTTTGCACGGTCCCCCGGACCAAGACTTCATGCTTGGCCTCTGAGACTCCCGGATCTCGAAACGTCCGATCCTCGACCCGTCTCTAGTTCTGTCCGTAGTCCTCACTTGGCAAAGACTCCGTTGCCCCATCCCCGACCAGGACTTCATTCTTAGTCCCACAGACTAAGACTTCTTGCCCAGCTTCACTCACTAGGACTTCATTCACCTATCTTCACTCACTAAGACCCAGCTTCACTCACCAGGATTTCGTCTACCTAGCTTCACTCACTAGGACCCGGCTTCACTCACCAGATTTCTTCCACCTAGCTTCACTCACTAGGATTTCTTCCACCTAACTTCACTCACTAGACCCAGCTTCACTCACTAGGATTTCTTCCACCTAGCTTCACTCACTAGGATGTCTTCCTTCATAATGACTTCTTTGCTAGTCATCTTAATCCTGACTAGAATTCTCTCTGCCAAGCATCAACTCATGTTTGGCTTAGTCCTTTGGTCTATCTGACCAGATATGAGTTTAATCTCTCTGCCAAACATTAAGTCCTGTTTGGCTTATCCCTTGGTCAAACTGACCATCCCTGGGTTCTATTCACTTTGCCAAACATCAGATCCTGTTTGGTTTAACCCTTTGACAAGCTGATCAAACCTAGGTTTACCCTGCCAAACATCAGGTCCTATTTGGTTTAACCCTTGATCACTTTGACTGGACCTTAGTATATTGTTACTGCCAAACATCAGGTCCTGTTTGGCTAACATTTTATCAAACTAATCATGTTGGATTGGAGTAAATTGATAGATGGGGGGTGAATATCGATCTTAAATTTTTCGGACGATTAAGGGAAATTACACAGCGGAAAAGACGAAAGCAATTGCTAACAATCTTTCTTTTTACTTGGTTCGGAGTCGCAGTCAGCTCCTACTCCAAGGCCCATGGTCCTTAACCATTTACGATGGGCAATTCTATATTCATAAAAATGTTTACAAGTTTGAGTACAAAAATATAGAACTGAAGGTGAAAATTACAACACTTTATGAAATGAAATTTTATCGACGACCGGAGTGGATGAATGTTCAAAGCAGCAGGTCATCGTCGGCGCTTGAATCATGAGTTCGGAGCTAGTCGGAGTGCAGCACTTGAACGAAAGTGTTGAGAGCGTAATGAGCGAGTTCTTCTGAAGCCTTGGGGGTGAACCCCCTTTTAAAGTCGTCTCCTAGGCGCCTGTGTTGAAGGGGGCGCCTACACGTGGCCTCTCCTACGCGAACTCTAATCCGCAGGCTCGGTCAGCGTTTATCCCCTTCATTGAGGCACCTGAGCTGTTTGGGGCGCCTGTGTTAACACAGGTGCCTAGCTTGCCTTGGTCCAAAGGCTTTTGTGGCAGTTTGCTTCGATGGCTTGGTTTTGCCTTGCACTGGGGTGCCTGTATCCTTACAAGCGCCTAGCCCAGTGAGGCGCCTCCTTCCAATGAGGCACCTGAGTTGTAGAAACACAGTCCCTTCATTTCTACATCCAGGGTTAGTTCCAAACACAAGAAGCAAATATACAAGATATATTAAACATTATTTATAGCCTAAGCTGTTTTGGTTCTGACTTTGGGTCTCTCAAATGGAACCCTAGGTCAAACCGACACCTAATGTTCCCTCCTACGGGGAACGCGTCCTCATCTACTCCTCTTTGGAGAATTACCTTTTTGCCAACTGGCTCCTCCGGTTGGACTTTTGCCCAACTTCACTCACCAGGTCTTCGGTGCCCAGTCCTCGACCAGGTCTTAGTGCCCAGTTTCACTTACCAGGTCTTCGGTGCCTAGTCCTCGACTAGGTCTTAGTGCCCAACTCTACGTCAGGACTTAGTTGCCCAGCCCGCGGCCAGAACTTAGTACCTAACTTAAAGAACTAGGACTTAGTGCCTAGTGTACCTAGGACTTTCCTGCACACTTAGTAACTTTGTTAGATCACAACCAAATCTTAACTTCTGAACCCTTTGCCATTATCAAAACATAGGGTCGACTTTGGTGCTTCCGGCACCAACAAATCAGACCTGGGTTTACCCTACCAATCATCAGGTCCTGTTTGGCTTAACCCTTGATCACTTTGACTAGACCTTAGTATATTGTCAAACATCGAAACACTAAAGGTTGACTGTTCATGACTGATGCTCTTTACACCAACAGTGTCGGGCGGCCACTAATGTTTATGTTGACCGACTTATGACGATCTAGTGCCCCTTTCGCAGACTGTCCTTAAACCCTATAGCCAAGAACCTGCCTGGGCGTCTACCCGCCCTAGGCTCGAACCGGCCTCTGATTGTCTTTCCACGGCCAACCTCCAATTTCCTTAGCCGTTGGCCGGCTAGCCTGGCTTATGGGTCCTACGGGGGTCAGGTCCCCATGAGGGCCCCGTTTGGGCGGGCCCAACCCCCCGTCCATGTTTGGATGGGCCTGATCCCCCGTCCAGTTAACACCCGCTCGGATCGCCCCGGATCACATGCCTTTCCTTCGAGTCTAGTTGAAGAAGGTGACAAGGCAACTGACTAGACTTCCCAACCGGGTGTGCTTCACAGGGACCGCCACCCACCTTCCTGCACCATGGAAAGATGGTTTTGTCATTACTAAGGCGGTGCTCATGTCATCATTATATCAGTCATCGTTTCGGTCCGCTCGCTTATTTATTGCCTACACATGGCATCATCTTATTGAACGCACTTGGCAGCGAGGCATCACCACGCCAGGAGCCACGCGTGATGTCAGACGCACCTTCTCGAGGTTTGTTACCACCTGCATCTAATGAATGGCGGATGTTGGATCCCGCCTTTTCCCTCCACAATCGAACGGTCCCCTTGCCCTGGGCTTTCTTATAAATAGCCGCTGGGGATCCACCTAGGTCATTTTCACTTTCCGCTTCCCCTCACCTCCTGTTCTCCGGCAACCAACCTTTTCTTCTTCCCGCCCTTCCGTCACTCCAGGCGGTGCTTCCAACTTCTCCCCCGGTCAGATCGATTTTCGGAAAGTCTCTCCTTTCCTTCGCTTTTGTTGACCACTCGATCCTACAGGATCGGCTTTCTGTCAACCATATGGCCGCTCCCGTGGTTGTTCTGGGCCTGTGGTACACGACCTTCGTGTCCACCATGGGTAGCCAAGACTTTGACTCCCTCCAAGAGGAGTATCATGTGCCCCCGGACTATTGCCTGATTATCCCCAATAGTCACGATCGACCCCATCTTCCCCTGGTCGGCTTCTTCACCATCTTCTGAGACCAATTTCTGGGCGGTCTCGGATTTCCCCTGCATCCTTTCATCACTGAGATCTGTAGATATTTCCAAATCCCTCTTTCCTAGCTAGCTCCCTACGCCATACGAATCCTATGTGGTACTGTTATCCTGTTCATCCTCTACCGAGTGCCCCTCCATCCCTACATCTTCCACTTTTTCTATTACCCGAAAAAGTAGGAACCCGACAACTTCTTCTTACAAGCCTGAGCCAAATCCTCCTACCTAGATAAGATCCCTAGTTCTAATAAGGGTTGGAAAACCCACAATTCTTTATCAACATTACCCCCGCCCCTAGCTGGGCGACCGAGTGGATTGAAGATTTACCTGCCTAGTCGGTCGTTAGGATGAATTACAGTTGTATCCCCGAGTGTGAGTTGGCTTTCTCCCGAATCATGGGTCTTCGCTTCCATGGCATCCGCTTGCTCAGTGAGGCCATGCTTTATATTTTTGGGTTGAGTCAGACGCCCGCCACCCAGCCGACCTCCTTTGGTAAGTTCTTCCATCCTGTTTGAGCATTTTGTGGGTTGACATTAAGATTTTTTATATCTCACAGCTCAAATGATGTGGGATTCTGCTCTGGAAGAGATGCTCGGGCTTGAGGATGTCGAGCTAGATGCCCAAGTGACCGACGAGTTGGCTAAGAGAGTTGTCCCCCCTCTGGCGGAGGCGGTATCCGGGGTAGTAATCCCCGAGGCGGGCGATGTCCCGGTCGGCGGGGCCTCCCCTATTGGGGAGTACCCCAAACTTTCTGTCCACGCCGTAACAGTTGAAGTCTCCCCCGAACACCCCACCGGGTAGAACCCTAAAGATCCTGTGGACACCACTGCTCTGCCGACGGTTACACCTTCCATCTGGTTACGTCACAGGAAGAAGCGTCGTTCAGTCGCCCCTTCCGTGCCTTTGGTGATGGAGCTCAGTAATGTGTCCTACGATTTGACTGCCTTAGACTCATGCCGGTCCGTGTTGGGACCGGGTGCATGTTGACAAGGATACGGGTTCGTAAATTTTTTAAATATTTACGTGCAGCGGAAGAATTAGCATAAATAATTTCTTAAATTATTTTTAACCACGTATCTAGCATGCGACCTTATGATGTGTGGACATGATCATAAATTAAAATTTTGCAGAAAGTAAACTAATTTACTCGTTACCACGCGTAACTTGAAGTAAGGGACGAGATCCAACCGTAGCGTCCCTTGGAAGCTCCGCCTCTATTCGCGTCCACGCCGAGTTCTCTTCGGGATGACTTCGCAAAGCCACGAGTTTTGTGCCGACGAGAACTAATAGATTCTCCAAAAGCACAACTAGAACAACAAGAGAAAAAGATGGAAACTAACCACCAAGAAACGGAATCTAAATTCCGGGAAGGAAGGAGTTGCGACCCGCTTCTTCTTCTTCTTCTTTGGCTCCTTCTTAGTGGTGACAACCCACGGCAACCCTAGGAAGTGTGAGGGTGCGCCGGCCCTAGGGTGGGAGGGGGGCGCCGGCCCTAGGAGGAGGAGAGAAGGAGAGGGAGAGAATAAGAGAGTGAGAGGGAGAGAATTAATCTCTTGATAACTCTATTAAGCAATTCAAGCCTAGCCTTGGTTCCTTTATATAGTAGTCTCTCCCTTGCCAAGTCTCCCCTTTAACGGAATTTTTCATAAGAAATTTATCCTATAAATTTTCTTATGAATTATTCCGTTTATGCCAAGTTTTATTATAACTAACTTTATAATAAAACAAATACATATCTCCTTTTATTATGGAATAAAATTTACAAGAAATTTATAAATTTTTCTTATCATGGAAAAATCAATTCATAATTGATTTTATAAAATTAAAATAAACCGATCCATGGTTCATTTTAATTTCCATAAAAAGAATAAATTTCTATAAATTTCTTTATATAAATTTCTTTATATAAATCTCTTTATATAAATTTCTTTATATAGATTTATTTATCCATAATTTTATAAAACAAATTGCGCTTGATTTATTTTATAAAATAAACCAAATAAATTGGTTTTCTCTCCTTGTAGTGGCCGGCCAAACCAAAGAGGGTGGATACCCTCTTTGGCCGGCCACATCAAGCCAAACCCTCGCGAATTAAACTCATTTAATTCGCCCAATAAGCCTTCAAAAGACTTAGCCATTTTAAGCTTCCCGTGCGCCTCTGATAAATTCAGATTCGACTTATTTCTCTTGATCGGAAAATCTAATTTTCAACTCGTTTTAAATCCCTCGGATCACTCGTTGTGCGTGTGACTAAATAGGCTTTCGATTTATGTTGGCCGTCTATAATTAACCAATAATAGAACAATCATGAGTGGCACCTAGTAGTACATCATGACCCCCAATTAATCGAAAGATCAACGGTTGACCTCAGAAATAATTCTGAAACCCTTCAGCAGCTCTAATGAATCGTGCCTCATTCCCTTCACCATCTTATACCCACTTGGTTCACGACATGGTCTGTGTGTGTCAGTCCCCACTAGGCTGACTACGTCACACCTAGCCCAAGTAACGTTCTCTCGTCCTTTGGATTTCTAATTACTCTCATGTATTTAAGAGACTCATACTCTAAACATGACATGCTCTGGCCAGAGGCTTCGAGTAACAATTCGACGATAGGCCTCGGGTATACATCTCCTCGCAAGGAGTGGTGAATCCTTTGTAGGCTGTTCAAACATCTTCGGGCACTTCGGCTTATACCCAACCATCCTGGGTCCACACCTCCATGGAGATGCTTGCTTAAGATGTCAAAGTATAAGTCTCCATGACCAAGCTGACTTGAACACCGCAAGTCAAAGGAACATCGCACTTAAGCTGCAGTAAGAACTTCACTGACATGTCTATATGTAGACTACCATGTGAAGTTTTACAGCCAGTCACTCCAATGAACTAGTTCCCTTAACTAGCATCCATGTTTATCTCCGGACATCCCAATGTCACCAGCCAGTGAGAATCAGCTGATTAGAGAATAACCCATGCTAGTCTCAACAGAATTGATAGTGTCCGTGTTTATCAATTCATCGACTAGGGACAATTTCAATACTTCACAATTGCACATGTAGAGATAATCACTAGTTGTGAAATCATCACAAATTCTCTCATGCTGTGAATTGTATTGCGGACATTCAGTAAATGAGTTTAAGATCCCAATCAAATACACAAATATGTATACTCAAATAGTGAATTATCATTTATTAAAATAAATATTTACAATCATAAGGCCATTGCCTTAGGACACTTCTCTCATATTACTAACAAACTCCCACTTGGCCTAATGCCAATCGCTACGGTATCCAATACCACAGGCTCTAACATGACCCTCAAACTTGCTTTGAGGCAAGGCCTTAGTTAAAGGATCCGCTAAATTCCTTTCAGTGGGAATTTTCTCAATTTGTATGTCATTCCTACTTATAATCTCTCTGATCAGATGATAGCGGCGAAGCACGTGTTTGGATCGCTGATGAGACCTTGGTTCCTTTGCTTGTGCAATAGCTCCATTGTTGTCGCAATAAACCGGCACTGCTTCATCAATGGTTGGAACCACACCAAGTTCGGAGACAAACTTCTTGATCCAGACTGCTTCCTTTGCTGCTTCCGAAGCTGCGATATATTCCGCTTCCATGGTAGAATCTGCTACGGTGTCTTGTTTGGAACTCTTCCAACTTATTGCGCCTCCATTCAAAGTAAATACGTATCCAGACTGGGATTTGGAGTCATCCTTATCTGTCTGGAAACTGGCATCTGTATACCCACGTATTACCATATCTCCTTCTCCATATATTAGGAACACATCCTTAGTTCTTCTTAAGTACTTAAGGATTGTCTTGACAGCCGCCCAATGATCCATTCCTGGATCATACTGGTATCTGCTCATGACGCTTAGAGCATACGATACATCGGGCCTAGTACATAACATAGCATACATGATAGATCCTATCGCGGATGCATAAGGAATCTTATTCATGCAAATCCTCTCGTCTTCTGTGCGCGGACACATAGACTTTGAAAGGTTGATCCCATGCCTGATGGGAAGGTAACCTTTCTTGGATTCCGACATGCTAAACCTTTTTAGCACTCGGTCTATATATGTAGACTGCAAAAGATCAAGCAACCGTTTTGATCTATCTCTATAGATTCTAATCCCAAGGATATAGGTTGCTTCTCCCAGGTCTTTCATGGAGAAAGTTTTGGACAACCAAATTTTAACTGTCTGTAAGACTGATATATCGTTTCCTCTAAGCAATATGTCATCGACATATAGCACTAGGAATACGACTGCACTCCCACTAACCTTCTTGTACACACAAGGTTCGTCAGGATTTTGTGAGAAATTAAACTCTTTGATTGTCTCATCAAAACGGATGTTCCAGCTCCTGGATGCTTGCTTCAGTCCATATATGGATCGTCGAAGCTTGCATACTTTGGTTTTATCAACCGATGTAGGTTGTATCATGTATACATCCTCAAGCAGGTTTCCATTAAGAAAAGCTGTTTTCACATCCATTTGCCATATCTCATAATCATAATGAGCTGCTATGGCTAGGAGCATCCGAATGGATTTAAGCATAGCTACTGGCGAATAGGTTTCGTCATAATCAATTCCTTGTTTCTGACGATATCCTTTTGCCACTAATCTAGCCTTAAAGGTAACTACATTACCTTCCATGTCGGTTTTCTTCTTGAAAACCCACTTGCACCCTATGGGCTTAATCCCTTCAGGTGGGTTAACCAAGTCCCATACTTGATTTTCGTACATGGAATCCATTTCCGACTTCATGGCTTCAAGCCATTTGTCCCTTTCTGAACTTTTCAGAACATCTTCATAACTGATAGGTTCATCATCGCTTACGAGTAACACATCATTCGATTCACTCATGAGAAATCCATATCTCTCTGGAATATTGCGTGTCCTATCAGACCTACGAAGAGGTGGTGTTGTTTTAGGTTCAACTGATAGCTCATCACTATGAGTTATCGGTTGTGGGTCTAGACTAGGTGTCTCTGTAATGTCTATTGGAGTTTCTTGAACTTCATCAAGTTCAATGCCACTCCCACTGTTTTCTTGTAAAAGAAATTCTTTTTCCAGAAATACAGCATGCCTTGAAACAAACACCTTTTGCTCTAAGGGATGATAGAATTGGTAACCCTTCGTTTCCTTAGGGTATCCAATAAATAGACATTTATCAGACTTAGCATCCAATTTGTCTGATACAGTCCACTTCACACAAGCAGGACAACCCCATATCTTAAGGTGAGTTATGTGAGGTTTCTTGCTATTCCATATCTCATATGGAGTAGTAGAGACTACCTTGGTCGGGACTCTGTTTAGCAAGTAAACAGCTGTCTTAAGTGCATAGCCCCAAAAGGATTTTGGAAGAGTTGCATCGTTCATCATGGATCTAACCATGTCCATCAAGGTTCGGTTATGCCTTTCAGATACACCATTATGCTATGGTGTATACGGCGGAGTCCATTGAGACAATATCCCATTGTCCCTAAGATAATCTTGAAACTCTTGACTCAAGTATTCACCACCCCGATCGGATCGAAGTATCTTAATACTTTTGCCAAGTTGTTTCTCTACTTCATTTCTGAACTCTTTGAATTTCTCAAAAGCTTCAGATTTGTGTTTCATCAAGAACACATACCTGAATCGTGAGTGATCATCGATAAAGGTGATGAAGTAGCTATAGCCTCCTTGTGCAAGAGTTGACATTGGTCCACATACATCAGTATGTATTAGACCAAGCAATTCTCCCACTGGATTACCTTTTACAGAAAAGGGTAATTTGGCCATCTTGCCTTTTAAGCATGATTCGCATGTATCAAATGAACCGGGTTCAAATGATTCCAAAATTCCACATCGGTGTAATTTGGTCATACGTTTCTTACTTACATGGCCAAGACGACAATGCCACGTGTAGGAGTCTATTTGATTATCTATTCGAGCACGTTTGTTGCTAACTTCGATATTGAAAACATCACCGGATAAATCTAACGTGTAGATACCATTGCACAAAGTTCCATTCCCATAAAGAACGCCATTTAAAGTTATGTAACAATAATTGTTACTAAAAGTTAAATGATAACCCTTTTCATTCAAACATGAAATAGATACAATGTTCTTTATTAACGAAGGAACAAAATAACAATTATCCAATTCTAAGACACGTCCTGTAGGGAGCTTTAGCAAATATGTTCCGATGGCAACAGCAGCAATCTTTGCTCCGTTTCCAACTCGCAAATTCGCTTCTCCCTTGACGAGTCTTCTTCTATTCCTTAGCCCCTGTATGTCATTACATATATGTGAGCTACACCTAGTATCAAGTACCCAGGTGTTTGAGGAAATAGAGTGACATTCAATAACAAAGATACTTGAAGAGGATGGGGCATCGGATGCCTTCTCTTTCAAAGACTCAAGATAAACCTTGCAGTTTCTTCGCCCGTGACCCTCCTTGCCACAGTGATGGCAAGTGCCTTTTAGGGTATTTTCAGTCTGTTTGGCCCTTTTTTTCTTTCCCTTATTATGTTCTTTGGCCTTCCTCTTAGAACCTTTCTTCGAGGAACCAACTGACAGTACTGTCTTTTGATCCTGCTTCACAGAAGGCTCTACAGTCTTCAGTAGGTTGAGCAACTCAGGAAACTGGTCTGGAGTTGCATTTTCAGGAGGACGGTTGGGAAGTTGATCTTCAAGGACATAAGCAAGCTTCTCTGCCTTGAGGACTATCCTCAGGTTTCGAAGCCAGTCCATGAAGTTTGGCCCAATCAGTTTATTGGTGTCCAAAATGGAACGCAAATTCAGAGAAGACATGATCGAGTGATTATCCTAGAAATACAAATTGAGCTTATATGAGAAGAATGATAAAGAATGTATCAACATACATTAATTAAATCCTATTTATTTTTCGAATTGAATAACCCTCTTTATCAATTCGGGAGATCGTAGGAACATCTCCAAATAGGTTGATATCCAACCATAGATAAGAACAACCATGGTTGTGGCCATCAAGTTATTCTTAGCTATGAAGGTAGGTAATTATACCGATTACATATCACATATATGTAACTATCACTTTATGCTATCAACTAATTGAATGTTTGCATAAATCATTGGGTTGTTAACTCATTAATAAGTATGCAACATTATACATAGCACCCAACTGCACCTCTCTTTACATCGACCTTGGCTGTGGCACAACAAATCGATGCTCCAAGCTTAAGGCTGACCCAAGAAATAGTTTTAATATGGTTGGAGCTCATTCAACCGTTTAGTCAGGCTTGGATGTGTCCAACAACCAAAACTAAGGATTGACCTCTGACTCCAACTATATTATTCGTAAACTAATTCCATGGTTTGAACATGTTGAGGTTCAAGCCGGGCATGGATGTGTCCATCAACCCAAACGAGAAACAAAACTCCGGTTCTATTCATATTAAATGGAAGGTGTTAGCCTTAATATTTTGTAAGGGGTTTTAGGTCTCATCCTTTCTTTTCTAAGCACATTCATGACATATAATTATGTCATGACTAACGATTTCCTTAATAAAGTATGTATGTGACTTAATTTATCAAGTCTCATTAATTGAATTAGGAACCGGATTTCCTAATTCTAATTTCATACTTTATTCAAGGAATTATTTTGGGAAACAATTTCCTAAATTGTCATAATCAATTTCGGAAATAATATGTTTAAGACTTTGATTTCTCTAAATCAAATCTTATTAAATTAAGAGACAATTCCCTTAATTCAACCACATATTATTTTCATGAAAATCTCTTTTAAGAAAACTCTATAGGAAACCATTTTCCTAATTAATTTTGGAGACAACAATATGTAAGAGCATCACCTCTTAAATCATATTTTATTCATGGATTTAATTAATTACAACAAATTATTTTCTAAGGGTGGCTCCCCGAGGTTCAGATACCCAAAGAAAAGAAATTTGTCATAAATTCAATTTGGTCCGCTTCTGAAGCGCAACCAAATTAAACATGACAATTTCATTCAAAATTGGGAAATTAAATTACAACAACTAACTTTAAATTGGACGGCTCCCCGAGGCTCAATCCAAAATAAAGAATTTTGTTGATAATTTAAAACCAATTTGAATTTAATTGTCAATTAATTATCCATAAATTTATCTAGACTTTCTTGAAAGAAAGTGCCCAAAATTGTGAGATTTCATAATAGGTTTTCAGAATAATTGTAAGTTTCTGGTACAAAGAAAACTTACATATTTCCAAAATTAGAAAATTTTCCAAAATAGAAATTTCCAAAATTGGAAAGTTTCCAAGATGGGAAGTTTTTCTCAATTATCATAAAATTTCAGAAACTAGA
>JAGFNQ010006635.1:0-53824 GCA_024364735.1 Boesenbergia rotunda
CGAGGAATGAGAAGCCGGGGAGGCAGTCCGTCGGAGGAAAAGGTTGGAAGTTGGGTTTGGGTGAGCTCAACTTCAGATGATCGGAAATTACCCAGGAGCGTCGGAAGACTGGTCAACTGAAGGTACTTGAACCAAGTTGGGACTGCTGATCCCGAGCACTCGAATCAACTCAGGCGCCCACATATATAGGTGCTCAAGTCAAGCGGGGTGCCCGGGTATACAGGCGCCTGTGTTCCACTCCGACGCTCGAGAATGATTTTACGACATTTTACTAAATGACGCACGTGAGAAATCATAATTACCAAAAAGCGTCTTGAGGTTTGGTTTTTACCAAAGGGCGCACCAAAAATTATGTTCTTCCTCTTATACCCCTCCCACCAATAATTCCCTTTCTCAGTTAGCTTTCCAAGACATCCGAACCACTTTTTCAGAGTTTTCAATTTAAAATAAGAGATTGTGGTTTGGATGCCCCAGGGATTAGACTTTTTCTTCTTTCTCTCTTAGCGTAGTAACCAAATTGTCATTGCCAAAGTTGGAGAACATTGTGGGCACCCTAGCTGTGTTATAGTCACGAGCTCATCCTCTCAATCCCTCCCCCAATCAAAACCCTAGGCAAGTCTGTTCGTGTGTCCCTCAGACGGCTTTAAGGGTTTGCGTGGAAGTTCATACTGATAGACACTCTCCAGAGTAGGGGTTAGGGTTTTTGTACTGCTTTATTTTCATAATGGCGAAAAAAAGTTCTGTGGATGTTTCAGTCTCTTCTTCCTTAGCATTATCCA
Organism: Boesenbergia rotunda; assembly: GCA_024364735.1. Lineage (NCBI taxonomy): Eukaryota > Viridiplantae > Streptophyta > Magnoliopsida > Zingiberales > Zingiberaceae > Boesenbergia > Boesenbergia rotunda. Next base: position 780 of record JAGFNQ010006635.1, read on the forward strand.
CCAAGGTATGTTAGCGAAATGATTAGGTCAAAACAACACTGTTTCTGCGCATGTTTATAAAAAATTTCATATTGATTTTGTAAATATGAAAATGTTTGGGTTTGGTTCTTAATAAATTTGTAATGTTTACAACCTGTAGGCTTCAGATGACTTTGGACAAAAATTATATTGGTGCAGTGTTTTGGTCACTTTAACAGATTTTTTGAAGCATTTCAAATTTTACATGGTTGACATATTGCGAAGATCAAAAAGTCTCCCTTCAGTGTTTTCTTGGACATATAAGAATTGTAGCATATCTGTGAAATTTTGGTCAATATATTTGAAAGTTAGGATTCAACTTCGAAAGTTTTTAGATTCTCAGATACACTTTTAGTTATGAATTGTAAATACTAACTATAGTAAGATAAAATAGGGATAAAAAGTACCTGAAATGATTTAATTTCATACCCATTTCAGTTAGGGTTGTAATCGAACTGAGCCGAGCCGAATACCTGAGAGTTTGAGTTTGGTTCGTTTATTATCGAGCCGAGCTCGAGCTTAATTTATCGAATATAGTGATGGCTCGCGAGCATATTCGAGCCTAATCAAGCCCTAAACGAACTTGCCAAATATAAACTATTAATTAAATTATTCATCAATTTATTAAAAAAATAAATTATATATTCTAAAAAATATAAAATATTTACTAAAATCTATGATTTTATTCATACAAATGAGCTTTATTGGATATTTTATATTTATTAAATGTAAATGTGTCAAAATTATATATTTAATGTTAAATATTAATTTTATATTTTACGAACTAGCTCACGAGCTAACGAGCCGAATACTACTGAGTTTGAGTTTGGTTCGTTAATATTAACGAGCTTTATTAAACGAGTTCGAACGAGCTTCTATCGAATCGAGCTCCGAATAGTTCACGAGTGGCTTGATTCATTTACAACCCAAATTTCAGTGGTTTCATTTCAGTCCCACGTTATGCCTGAAATTATTTAAGTTCAGACCCTCATTAGGCCTGAAATTATTTAAGTTCAGGCACATGTTAGGCCTGAAAATATTTCATTCCAGGCCTACGTTGGGCCTGATATGAAATTATATCAGGCTTATCTTCTTGAAGATAACTAAATATTTTAAATTTTTCTGATGTACCGGTTGCGTTCACCAGACGAGATGTTGCATTGCTACTGGGTATAGCGGACCGAGGGATTTCAGTCCCTATTAATTCAACTAAAGCATCGGGTAACCTCTATCTTACTTGTTTCTCAAAAGAAAAACAACCTACCAGAACAAGAATTGAGTGATTACTTAAATATTATGCCAAAAGTATTGAATTAGAGGATGATTTTGTATTAGTGTGTAAATTCTATATTTTATATATATTTTTTGTGTCTTATTTTCATCTAGTACATATAAAGTCCCTCTAGGTCTTATTGATATAGTAGATGATTATGAGAATCTTGCTAGATTCAACTGGGTTGAAGCCATCCATATATTTTTGTCTCTACAATTACCTAAGATTGGGGACTTATTTTCATTAACTCAAAGATACCACACCAGCACCACCCTCCCTTACCTAAAGGGATTTGTTGGCCTTTTGGCAGTGAGTATATTTTGATGTTAAATTTTATAATATTTTACTGTCGTTTATGTATTTGTGTGTAACACTTGGTATAAACATGATTTTTGGAATATGTACCAATTTAAAAATCATACAATGTTGAAGGACCCTGAATAAATAAGTGAAGGAATATTCCTTCACATATTATTCAGGTGAGTGTTAGTAGAAGCCCTAGAGCCAATTATGTGATGATTGACTAGGGACATTTTGTATCATATTCTATCATTAATAAAGGCATGTTTGGTTATTATACTTACTTTGTATTTGTGTCAAATAACTAAGTATAATAATGTCCTTGTGTAGTATGTTCTTATCTACATCATATCGATTGGTTAAATCAATAGTGAGATGATGTAGAGAACACTACACTAAACTATTCCTAGTCGAGCAATAATATTCACAGACAATATTAATGCATAGAGACTAGCATGTAGGGCAACTGATGACTTGAGCTCACAAGTCATGGATATGTGATATCAAGTTGACACGTGGGTATACATTGGAGAATGTGTACTGAATTGACCCGCCATGAGAAAGTTTCATAGATTATCATATGAGTGTCATAAACTTTCTCATGTGACTATTAGTATGAATAGTCTTTAGACCTGAAGTCACTACGGTTCCCTACATAAGAAGTTATGTACTTTGGTATCGTCAAACGTCACCCGTAACAGGGTGGACTATAAAGGCGATCACTGGGTATGTAATGAATTATGCGGAGGGATGTGAGTGATGTAGATGCGATCTATCCCTCCCATATGACGGGAGTGATATCTGTGGGCCCCTTGATCGAGTAGGACTGCTAAAACGCATGACCATGCTCGAATGAGTCAATATGATATATTGAGCTCATTTGTTTGAGTGAGTCTACTCGGGGATCATGAAACACAAGATTGACTGAGGATGACACGGTCTATGCCTCATTAGTCAATTTAGATATCAAGAATAGAAGGAAAATGTCATACATTATCATAGTTACAGAGGTTTAGTCGGATCTCGACTTTTCTTGTTACTTGGGTAGCAATGATGCATTGCTAGATGCCGCTCATTGCTTATGTGTCTAAAGTGTTTAGGCGCATTGCCAACGTCACGAGAACCTATTGGGTCACACACAAAGGATACAATGCTTTGGGAAATCTGATCGGCAGATCTGAGCCCGAGTTGGAAACTCGGGAGATCTGAGCCCGAGTTGGGAACTCGGGAGATTTGAGCCGAGTTGGGAACTCGGGAGGTCAGTTCGGGAGCTCGAGTTGGGAACTCGAGAGTGCGGGTCGGGAGCTCAGCACTCGGCAGACTGAGCTGGGAGCTCGGCAGACTGGGTCGGAGCTCGGCACTCGGGAGACTTGGTCGGGAGACCTGGTCGGAAGCCCGAGAGGCCCGGTCGGGATTACAGGGAAAATTCATTAGAGTGTTTAATGAAAGGAAAAGAAAAGATTCTTTTCTTGCATGGTAAAAGATGAAGAGCCACATGAAAAGATGTGCTCTTTATTGGTATTAATGAAGGAAGCCAAAGAGACACAAATCTCTTCATATTCATGGGATGAGTATAAAAGAGGGCCTTGTGACTGTGGATGCGTCTTCTTCCCTTTTTTTCTTCCCTCCCTCATCTTCCTCTTTTGGCCGAAACCCTATTGTAGGATTCTTGGTGTTCTGCGAGCTACCTCAAGTTGCTAGCACAACTAAGGTAGCTCTCCCGAAGTTGAGAGATTGTGTCCGTGTGGATACGATTAGAGGCACGGACGCTTGAACGTGCAAGAGATCTGGCGCATCTTGGACGAGCGGGATAAGCAAAGGGCACGCTCCAAAGGTATACACTGTAGATAGATCTATTAGATAGATGAACTTTGTACGAGTTTTCTTTCGCATGGATCGCTCGTGGGTTCTTGTTTCCGCTGCGTTTTTGTGTTTTGGTGCCGGGAGAACCCAACAGTGAGGGCCCTTGTCGATCGACTCTCGCCTGATGAGGTAATTATTCTAAACTGTGACCTATGTTAGTTTGATATGGAGTTGTTAATATTTGTGTACTTGTTAATTAACAGGTGATGAGTGAAATAATTCCTAACCAAAATGAATAAACATTGTTTAAAAACCTTGATATCGGTGATGACATTCCACGCCCAATGGATACATCATATGGATATGGCACAGAAGTTGTAAGGCAAAATAGCAAGGAATGTGATGACTGCATTCTTAAAGACAACTGAATCAAGGAGCTATCAGCAGAGAACATGTATTTGAATGAAAGGGTTAAAGAATTACTTACAATAATTGAAAAAAGGTCATGAAGGCTCAATTAAGATATCCTGTAGTCGATCCTCTTTCTGAATCAGTAGCTTATAGAATAAGGAGAAGGATAGGACGTGATCAAAGTCGGTATGATTACAGGGATACTCCAATTGGTAGTCCATTATGCCACCAGCTATTACCTAAGGGGAAGCGGAGCAAGAAATAAATATCAGATATAGAGGGTAAAAAATCTGAACAATAACCTGTTTTCATAGACAAGGGAAAAAGAAAAATTAGTGGGGATGATATGGATGAAGAAAGAGAAACCATCACTATAATGGAAGTCAAGTCTGAAAAATACATAGAGGAGGAAACAAATAGGATCGCCGAACTCTATAAAATGAGGAAACAAGACATTGTTGTATGTAATTTACTTGCATGTAAAATAGGTAAATTATGTTGATTTTGGTCATTAATTATTTTTTTAAATATTTATCGATGTAGTTTGTGAAGAAGTATTTTATGACTCAAAGAAGAAAAATCAAGATGAAGATGTGACTTACCTGCTATATAAATTAGAGAACCTAAAGTAAGCTAGGACCCATAGTTTATTTAATATATCTTTTCTTTAATATATTTTCTTATCGATTAACTTTGCAGGTTGTGTTGGGTTCTCCCGGCACAAAACAATAAAAACGCAGCGGAAACAAGAACCCACGAGCGATCCATGCGAAAGAAAACTCGTACAAAGCTATCTATCTAATAGATTTATCTACTGTTTATACCTTCGAAGCGTGCCCTTCGGTTATCCCGCTCGTCCAAGATGCGCCGGATCTCTTGCACGTTCAAACGTCCGTGCCTCTATTCGTATCCACACGGACACAATCTCTCAACTTCAGGAGAACTACCTTAGTTGTGCTAGCAACTTGAGGTAGCTCGAAAACACCAAAAACCTTACAATAAGGTTTCGGCCAAGAGGGAGGAGAGGAAGAAGAGAAGAAGGGAAGGGGAAAAGCTAAGGCAAGAAGAAGACCTCATCCAAAGTCACAAGACCCTCTTTTATAATCATCCCATGAATATGAAGAGGTTTGTGTCTCTTTGGCTTCCCAATAAAGAGCACATCTTTTTATGTGGCTCTTTATCATTTCCCATGCAAGAAAAGAATCTTTTCATCCAATGAATAGAGACTTTTCTCTTTCCTTCATGCAACTCCGACCGGGCCTCTCGGGCTTCCGACTCGGTCTCCCGACCAAGTCTCCCGAGTGGTGAGCTCCCGACCCAGTCTGCCGAGTGCCGACCCAATCCGCCGAGCTCCGACTCGGCCCGCCGAGCTCCGACTCGGCCCGCCGAGCTCCGACTCGGCCCGCCGAGCTCCGACTCGGCCCGCCGAGCTCCGACTCGGCCCGCCGAGCTCCGACTCGGCCCATCGAGCTCCGACTCGGCCCGCCGAGCTCCGACTCGGTCTCTCTCGAGTTCCCAACTCGAGTCCCCCGAACTAACCTCCCGAGTTCCCAACTCGGTCACAGGTCTCTCGAGTTCCCAACTCGGGCTCAGATCTCCCGAGTTCCCAACTCGGGCTCAGATCTGCCGATCAACTTTCCCGAAGCATCATGTCCTTAGTGTGTGACCCAATAGGTTCTCGTGACGTTGGCAATGCGCCTAAACGCTTTAGACACATAAGCAATGAGCGGCATCTAGCAATGCATCATTGCTACCCAAGTAATAAGAAAAGTCGAGATCCGACTAAACCTCCGTAACTATGATAGTGTATGACCTTGTCTTTCTATCCTTGATATTTAGATTGACTAATGAGGCATAGACCGTGTCATCCTCAATCAATCTTGTGTTTCTTGATCCCCGAGTAGACTCACTCAAACAAATGAGCTCAATATCTCATATTGACTCATTTGAGCATGACCATGCGTTTCAGTAGTCTTACTCGATCAAGGGGCCCACAAATATCACTCCCCTCATATGGGAGGGATAGATCCTATCTACATCACTCACATCCCTCTGCATAATTCATTACATACCCAGTGATCGCCTTTATAGTCCACCCTGTTACGGGTGACGTTTGACAATACCAAAGTACATAACTCCTTATGTAGGGAACCGTAGTGACTTCAGGTCTAAGGACTATTCATACCAATAGTCACATGAGAAAGTCTATGACACTCATATGACAATCTATGAAACTTTCTCATGACGGGTCATTCAGTACACATTCTCCAATGTATAACCCATGTGTCAACTTGATATCACATATCCATGACTTGTGAGCTCAAGTCATCAATTGACTTACATGCTAGTCTCCATGCATTAATATTGTCCCTGAATATTAATGTTTGACTAGGAATAATTTAGTGTAGTATTCTCTACATTATCTCACTATCGATTCAACCAATCGATATAATGTAGATAAGAACCTACTACACAAGGACATTATTATAATTAGTTATTCGGCACAGAATACAAAGTAAGTATAATAACTAAGCATGCCTTTATTAATAATAGAATATGATACAAAATGTCCCTAGTCAATCATCACATAATTGGCTCTAGGGCTCCTACTAACAGGTTGACAACTCAATTTATTTGGGAGGATGCACCCTTTGGTTTGAATATGCATTCATTCTTATCTGTTCTGAATGGAGAGATTTTTACAAAAGGTGAGGTAATTGATGTCTTTTGTAAAATTCTATTTAGGGGATCATCCGCATGTGGTAGGTCATATAATAAGTCAAGATATTGTTCAAACTTCTTCACAGTAAGGGATCTAAATGAATTTAGAATATATATTGTAGTAGACTAATTTTATGATTTAGTTATTAATAATTTTGTTTGTGCATATTTTTAGTCATCAATAAGATCCTTAAGAAAATTTGGCCTACAACAAATGATGAAGACAAATATGATAGATAAAGGGTTTAGATATATTTTAATACTTTTGTATAGTGATAATGCACACTTTCAGTTGTTGTCGGTGGATACAAAATCAATGACTTTCAATCATATCAATTTTCTTGCTAGTGGCCGTAAATATAAATATGAATTTGACTCAGCGGTGAGCAACAATTATTCATTTCTATGTTAATCATTTAGTATAAAATCTCGTTGATGGTGAATTTTAAATTCATGATCTTACTTACAGGTAAAAGATCTAAATCAATATACTTGCGAGCAACTTAGGACTGCTCATCCTGTAACGCCCCGAAATTTCCATATTGAAGTTCTTAAAGTCCTTAGAACTATTTAAAAATATTTTAGAAATATTCTAGATATTTTTAGGAATTTTTAGAATATTTTTATGGAATTTTCCGAGTCCGTTTAGTATTTTTAAAAAAGGAAAAAACTTTAAAGGGCAGCAAGGGGTTCGAACTCGCGACCACAGGAGGAGCAAGCCCTTAAGGGCGCGCAAGTGACCGACTGGGCTAGGGTATCAAGCACAACAAAAGGTGGAGAGAAATAATTTTATAGAGTAGTTACGTTTTTTCATGAAGAGGTATTTAAACCCCGCTTAAGTCGCGTGAAACCCTTGGAGGAGAATTTTCGGCTGCGTGCGAGAAGGGGGCGAGGGAGGGGCGGCGAAAACAAAAGAGAACCTAGGTTTTCTTCCTCCTCTCCTCTCCTAAGGGGCGCCGGCCAAGGAAAAGCAAGGAGTGCGGAGCGTTTCGTTCGTCTCGACGAGAAGAACACGTAGGCACGGACGGTTCGTAGAGATCTCAAGTTTCACCCGAGCCCTAGTCGTCTAATTTCGGTTGTAAGTCCAAGAAATCAAGGTAAGTACTGCTCACCTGCAGTAAGAGGCGGTTTTCCGCAAGAATTTTCCCTTAAAAGTTTTAAAGGAGATATTTACTTTTAGTTAAGATGTTGCATGTGATCTTAGTTCATTATATGCTTATATATATATTTGATAGAGTACCCTATGTGAGTTTAGGGTCTAAGAAATCTATAAGAAAAGAAAAGAAAGATAAAGAAAAAGAAAAGAGAAGGCCAAGGCCTTACGAAATCCCCAAAAGTCAAGACTTAGGGATTTGGGCACACAAGGTGTTCGATAAAATGCCAAGGCATTTAAAGATAAGAAAGAAAAGAAAGAAAAGCTATTTTATTTTCTAAGGCCAGTACCCGGCGTCCAAGGGCGTCGTTAAAGAAATCCAGGTGTCCAATTCCAAGGTCTTGGCCCTGGTAGACCAAGGTCTGCTCTATTAGGATTGGCAGCTCGCTACCCCAACCTTTTAGGGAACGCGCATAAGATGGTACTTACGTCTTAAGTGGATCCAAGTGAGTTATTATTTTCAAGTATATGCTTTAGCAAAATTTTTCTAAAGTTTAAGGAAGTTTTCTAAAAATTAAAGAAAGATTTAAAGTTAAAGAATTGCTAAAGTTTCATGTTAAGCCAAGAGAAAGTGAGTTAAGACTTATTAATGCTTGAGTATGCATGTTTTGAGTTATACATGTTTTAGTGTTTCTTTTAAGCATAAAAGTATCTCATGTGATTTCACATTGTTTAAAAAGCATGCCTGCATATTTCGAGATTTTGTGAGCTAGATAGTACTTGCTAAGCTTTATGCTTATTAGTTGCATTTCCTCTTACTGCAGGTAAAGGTAAAGACAAGCAATTCTGAAGGAAGGCGACGAGGCAGTGCTGAGTGACGTATGTGTGGTGGCTGACCTTGGAGAGATCCTTGGGATGAGACAGTTTAGCCTATTTGAAATGCAATGTTTAAGATTTTCAAATTCCAAGTTATTGTGTTATGGAGTTTATTAAACATTCATGCTTCGGATAGTTTTACATGCTCAATTTTATAGAATGAAGATTCCATGTCATTTCAATTAGTATGCATACTTTTGTGAATGCACTAGATGAGCAAGGGCATGAGTAGTTTAACATGTGGATACATTGCATTTTAGACTTATTCTTGAGCTTATTATTATTCCCTTTTGGACTAAGTCCTAATTGTGCTTAAAATGCTTGTAAATTCGGTAGAAAAGTAAGATTTACATTCTATGAAGTTCTAGAAATATTATTGCATGTGCCAAGATGTTGTTAGTTTCGAATTAAGTCTTATTGCTTTAAATATGCTTAGAAAAGTTGCATGCATATTTCATAGTGCTTTAGAAATATTATAGAACCTTGTGTGATGAGCTTAAATGGTTAGAATTGCTAGTAATGTGTCATTGTATCATGCATGACTATTAAAGTTAGAATATCATTTTTAGATAGATTGAATACAAAAATAAAAAAAAAAAAATAAAGAAAGTTCCGCATTTTTAGTCGTGCATTAGAGTCAAGAAGTAGACAAAGTAACGGTCCGTCAAAGGTAGAGAAGGCGGGTCGTTACACATCCATATCTAGAAAGTCATCATTCATTAGACCAATTGGGCTCCGTCAGAGCAAATTGTCCCCAACAAGAAGCTAGGTAAGTAAATGAAGATGAGTTTTAACTGAAAAATAATTTATAAAATATATGGAAATTAAAAATGTTGATGTTATTTACAGTGTGGACTGTGCCATTTTTGTGATGTAATACATTCAATGTCTCGTATACAATGAGAAGATGGACTTTAAACAAGGAGACATGACAAAAATGAGATTTGATATAACACTTGTATTTCTGAGGAACATGTGTCATAAAACATGGAATTAATTATCCATTGTATTGTAGAAAACATCCTATGGTGTAAAAAAAATAATTGTGTGTAGTTTTGCCACATATATATAATTGTATGTTAAGAAAAATAATTGTGTACTATTTATTCAACTTCAGTTGCTGCATTGTTCTGTGTTAACTGACACGGTATGAGAACTTCATTGATATTCAATAGGAATAAGTTTGGACATCACAAATATCATCTCCTAGCTCAACTGTAACTGGTGATATCGAGTATTGAGAAATCCAAATATCCTAAGTCCATTCGTGGGTTTCTACCGAAACTCACTGATAGACCTAGAAAAGTCCTATTGCAACAAATTCTGAAATTATGAGTTGATGGTCTGCAAGGAATCAAATTTTGCTATGCATTGTGTATTTAGGTAATATCCAGATGTTGTCCGATAATACGATACATTTAAACTTGTTTCAAGTTTAAACAAATGTAAGTCTGTCTTGATCATATCTGAGTATTTTAATAAAATCAGAGGATTTTGTCAGAACTTGTAGAATTAAATAAAAGATTAGTATATAAATAATTAATTTAATAAATCACGATTAAATATTATAAAAAATATCCACGTTGGGCCTAAAGTCATTTGATTTCAGTCTCACATTGGGCCTGAAATAATCTAATTTTAGACCCACGTTGGGCCTGAAATTAGAGGATTTCAGGCCCTCTGCTAACCAAAATAGCTCTGATTTCAGGCCCTCTGCTATCCAAAATAGAAATATTTTTTTTCTAAATTATAAAAAAATATGTATAATATAAACATATAAAAATTAGTGGTTATAGATGTTATATCTAAGAAATAAAAATAAAAGATATTAAACTAAAATTATATATGTGAAAAAAAACTAACATAGATAATAAGATATAAAGATAAGAAAATTAAGATATAACAAAAGAAATATAAAATATAAGTTTGGACATCACAAAAATCTATAATTGAAATTAAGATATAAAGAAAACACGACTATAAAGAAAAAAATATAAAATATAAATTAATACGTACAGTTTGTACAGTAAAAATATAAGAAATAAATATAATTCAAATAGAAATAAATTTTAAATATAAAAAATAATTAAGATAGATAATAAAAAATATTTTTAAAATGGAAAAATATGAGTCCATGTTGGGCTTGAAGTCCTTTGATTTCAGGCCCATGTTGGGCCTCAAATATTCTGATTTCAAGCCCATGTTGGACCTGAAATCAGAGAATTTCAGGCCCAATGTGGGTGTGAAATCAGAAGACTTCAGGCCCTCTGCTAACCAAACTAGGAATATTCTTTTCCAAATTATAAATAAATATGTATAATATAAACATATAGATAAAGATTAAGAAAAGACATGAAGATATAAATAAGTTTAGATACCACATATATAATCGAAGAATATCCTAGCTGTAACTGATGCTGCATTGTTCTGTGTCAAATGATACTGTATGAGAAATTTATTGATATTCATTAGAACTATGTTTAGACACCACAAATACTATCTCCTAACTTAACTCTAACTAGTGATATACTCGATATTGAGAAATTCAAATATCCTAGGTCTATCAGTGAGTTTCCACCGAAACCCACTGATGGATCTATAAAAGTCCTATTGCAACAAATTCTGAAATTATGAGTTGATGGTCTGCAAGGAATCGAATTTTGCTATGCATTGTGTATTTAGGTAGTATCCAGATGTTGTTCGATAATACGATACATTTAAACTTGTTTCAAGTTTAAACAAATGTAAGCCTATCTTGATCATACCTGAGTATTTCAATAAAATCAAAGGATTTTATCAGAACTTATAGAATTATATAAAAGATTAGCTTATAAATAATTAATTTAATAAATTATTATTAAATATTATAAAAATATTTTTAAAATAGAATGAAATATAAGTCCACGATGTGTCTGAAGTCCTCTGATTTCAAACCCACATTGGGCCTGAAATCAGAGGATTTCAGGTCCTCTGCTAATCATAATATCAATGATTTTAGGCCCTCTGTTAACCAAAATAGGAATATTCTTTTTCAAATTATAAATAAATATGTATCATATAAACATATAGAAATAATAATTAGTGGTTATAGATATTATATCTATGAAATAAAAATAAAAGATATTAAAATAAAATTATAAATATGGAAAAATTAGTGGTTATAGATATAAAGATAAGAAAATTAAGATATAAAGAAAGAAATATAAAATATAAATTTGGACACCATAAAAATCTATAATTGAAATTAAGATATAAAGAAAACACCACCATACTGAATAAAATATGACCGTTATGAATAAATACATACAGTTTATAGAGTAAAAATATTTTGAAATTGAAAAAAATATGAGTCCACGTTGGGCCTGAAGTCCTCTAATTTTAGGCCCAATCTGGGCCTGAAATCAGAGGATTTCAGATCCTCTTCTAACCAAACTAGGAATATTCTTTTCTAAATTATAAATAAATATGTATAATATAAACATAGAGACAAATATTAACCAAATATATAATGTGATAAGGAAAAAACTTGAAGACATAAATATAAAATATTTAAAGTATAAATAAATAATTAGCGGTTATAAATGTTAAGTATAAGAAATAAAATTAAAAGTATTAAAATTTAATTATATATGTGAACTTCATTGATATTCATTAGAACTAACTTTGGATACTACAAATACCATCTCCTATTGCAACAAATTCAAATTATTATGAGTTGATGGTCTGCAAGGAATCAAATTTTGCAAGGAGTCGACGTTGGGCCTGAAATCAAAGGATTTCAGGGTCCCTGCTAACCAAAATCATAAAATTCTTTCCATGGATCGAAAGCATGGTTCCATATTCCTGATTGTATAAACAACAATTACATATTACAGATTGTAGATTACACAACAACATGGTTCGAAAGTAAGGTTCCATTGATTTTAAACGGATTGTATACAAAATAATTACAGATTACAGATTACATACATTATAATTACAAATATATAATGTCCGTCATAACAATTACAAATGTATTGTATCAATAAAAAATAATTACAGATTACCCTTTCAAAATTTGTCTATCATAATTTTATATCCAACCTTAAATCGATAAGGTTTCATTTCACTTTGGGTAAAATCAGTAGATCTCTGAAACACTAAACTTTCAACATAGCACATCATAAAAAAACATAATCCATCCTAAAAAAACTAATATTTAAATTGTGGTTAGCATATTACATAAACCATCAAAGATTATGTTTTTTTGAAAAAAAATATAATCTTACGATCTGCATTGGGAGGGTCCTTATACTTCAATTTTAGTATAGTCTTTCCCCGATATAGAAGACAATTCTTTATTGCATCTGGTATAATATGACCAGTTCATATTCTTGAAAAACACCACCTACACAAAAATGACATTAGTAAATAATACATACTAAAAATTATTTGTAATGGTTTATATATAAAATATAAAACTTGCAGTTTTCTCAAACTTAGCAGTGTAGCTTTCCGTGGCGCCGAGATAATTATAATGAAGAATATTACCTTCCTCGAGGTCTATCACCAAAAACCGCCAATGATCATCTGCATTATTTATTGGGTAGACGATATATCTAATTGACTTATCTGTATCAGTTGCAATAGTTTGTTCTAATGCTTCAGCATGCATCACATCAAACATATCTTATGTTTTTTTAAATGGAAAATTGTTAGTGGACTAAATCCTAGAAAAAAACAGTTACTGTCACATTAAATAGTTAGTATCTTCATCTTCATCCTCATCCTCAACAATCTCTTTGTCTTTGCCTTTGCCTTTGCCTTTGTATGCTTGTTTTCTCTCAGTTCTCTTTTTTTTAGGCCCTTGCCCAATATTTGTTGGTAGTGGCTCAACGTCAGCTGAGCCTTTGCTTCCAATTATTTTTGGAGCATACAGATTTTTTTCTCATCATTTTCTATGATTTTGTCTTTTGTAGATAATAATTTTTTCCCAACCGCAGCATCGCCACTCGATTACTTCAGTGTCTCAAGAAGTTTTCATATTTAAACATCTTTATCTTTAAGCTCGGAATCCTTCTCAGCAATTATTATATCCTTTGATGTTAGGAGACGCTCCTTCTCACTTATGGTCGTTGCCATATCATTTTTAACATCCTCCAAACCTTTAATAGAAATAGATAATTGTTGTTGTAATATCTCAATTTGTTCTCCCTTTTCCATACACTGACTGCAACCTTCCATATCTAAGGCTTGTAAGCTTCCTTCTGCTGCCTGCTATAATTCCTCAAACACCTCAAGTGCTTGAGTTGGAGGAGAGTAGTGATGTACCAAATCCGGCTTTGACTCTGCCGGAAGTAAATCAAAAATAATTTTTTTCGGACTCAGACGCTCTATCATCTTTTTGACAGTGTCAACATGATAGTTAGGTCAACTCCACCGAAGGATTCTTCGTAATCTATCAGGATGATCAGGAGTAGCAATATTGATGTGCTCACTCACCCATACCTGCAAAATGATTTTATTGAGTCAATAATATGCATAAAAAAATATATAAGCAGCTATATATACTCTAACTTATAGCCAAAATATTTTGAAATCCCTTTGACAAGGGGGCTTTGGCCGTTTGCGTTGAATCATCTACATATGGTCTTGGCCTCAACGTAACCTCCAACCCAATGGCTTCCAACTGAGGAGCCATGAAATTGTACACGACATTGCACTAACTATACGTAGCCAAGTTGTCAAAATCATCTACGCAGTCAATTAGTGAGAGCACAGGAATACTAACTACGCTGCTAGTACCACAAAATAGAACAGTAGCAAAAATATATAGTAGATAAAACTGACAGTAGAGCTTGTCATTGGATCTTGACTTCATTATGAGTTTCTCCAAATACTTGGCAGAACAACCAGACTTTTCAAAATATTGCTTGTACAGTGGGCTGAATGCCTCGTTTAAATCAAGTTGGACTATCTCTCCAGTGTCGGGTAGCCCTAGAATCAGTGAAATATCTACCTTTGTGAATTTGAGTTTTTTCCCATGGAAGATGAAGCTATGTTCATCTTGATCCCAATTATCGAACATATTCTGGACTTGGGGTCTTACAGAAGAACTATTGGGAGGTTGCAGACCCAAGAAAAGGGTGTATCTCGAATCAACTGTTCTTGTGCTGCTGTCGGATGAACAGAATTAATAAAATTTCTGAAATGACAAAGGCTACTTTTCCAGTTCATTCTTTTACTTCGTCCTCTGTTGACATAACTTGTATAATCGCAAAGGATTTTGCTTTTTTCTAGTCTCAATTGCCCTTTTTTACTTCAAGCAACACCTTGCTGTTTAGTCGATTTTTTTTGGAGTGCCTTGCTTTGACGACGATTTTCTTGGAGCCATCATGAACATAGCAACCATAAAATAGCAATGACACACAAACAAAATTAACACTTAGATTTCGTAGATAATGGGCCTACTCAGATTCGGTCAATCACTAAAGACTATCGCTAACCTTAGGTGAAAAGCCATTAGTGAAATCAAAAACTAAATACAAAGGTACGTACTTTGCCATTGGTCCGATGAGGATGTTAACCACGCGACTCCAAAGGAGGAAAACACGGTACCTTCAATTGCGAAGAAAAGTGGAGGAAGAAGACGATTGCTAGCCACAAGGCTCCGAAAGATGCTATACACCTGCTCAATACTGGGCCTAATCTCCCCAAATTTCAGGCCATCCACGAGCCTTATTTCTTATATCTATTAATTTTTTATTTTATTTTTATTTATTATGTATTTCTAATTTAAGCTGTACTTTATTTGGGATTAATCTTAATTTTCTTATCTTTATAAACCATATAAAATATTTACTCTATAAAAATATTTTTATTCTAATTTTATTTTATTTTTATTTATTATGTATTTATCTCTATAAATATATTTTTACTCTATAAACTATATGTATTTATTCATATTTTATATTACTTTCTTTATAGTTATGTTTTTTTATATATTAATTTCAATTATAGGTTTTTTGGTGTCCAAACTTATATTTTATATTTCTTTCTTTATATCTTTATTTTTCAATTATAGGTTAGCAGAGGGCTTGAAATCAGAGGACTTCAGGCCCAACGTGAGCTCTTTTTTTCCATTTTAAAAATATTTTTTTATTATCTAGCTTAATTATTTTTTACATTTAAAATTTATTTCTATTTGAATTATATTTATTATGTATTTCTAATTTATACTATACTTTATTTGGGATTTATCTTAATTTTCTTATCTTTATAAACTCTATAAAAATATTTTTACTCTAATTTTATTTTATTTTTATTTATTATGTATTTATCTCTATAAATTGTATATATTTATTCATATTTTATATTCCTTTCTTTATAGTCGTATTTTCTTTATATCTTAATTTCAAGTATAGGTTTTTATAGTGTCCAAACTTATATTTTGTATTTCATTCTTTATATCTTTATTTTTCAATTATAGGTTAGTAGAGGGCCTGAAATCAGAGGACTTCAGGCCCAACGTGGAATCATATTTTTTTCCATTAATAAAATATTTTTTATTATCTATCTTAATTATTTTTTACATTTAAAATTTATTTCTAATATTTTTACTCTATAAACTATATGTATTTATTCACAACGACTATATTTTTTTTAGTATGGTCGTGTTTTCTTTATATCTTAATTTTAATTATAGGTTTTTATGGTGTCGAAACTTGAATTTTGTATTTTTTTTCTTTTATATCTTAATTTTCTTATCTTTACATCTATAACCACTAATTTTTCCATATTTATAAATTTATTTTAATATCTTTTATTTTTATTTGTTAGATATAACATCTATAACCACTAATTTTTATTTCTATATATTTATGTTATATATATTTGTTTATAATTTGGAAAAGAATATTCCTATTTTGGTTATGGGAGGGCCTCAAATCAGAGCTATTTTGGTTAGCAAAGGGCCTGAAATCCTCTGATTTCAAGCCCAACATGGGCTTGAAATCAGAGGACTTCAAGCCCAAAGTGGACTCATATTTTTTTCCATTTTAAAAATATTTTTTATAATATTTAATAATGATTTATTAAATTAATAATTTATAAGCTATTCTTTTATATAATTCTACAAATTCTGACAAAATCCTCTGATTTTATTGAAATACTCAGGTATGATCAAGACATACTTACATTTGTTTAAACTTGAAATAAGTTTAATGTATCATATTATCGGGCAACATTTGGATACTACCTAAATACACAATGCATAGCAAAATTAGATTCCTTGCGGCTCATCAACTCATAATTTCAGAATTTGTTGCAATAGGACTTTTGTATGTCCCTCAGTGGGTTTCCATGGAAACCCACTGATTGACCTAGGATATTTGGATTTCTCAATATCAAGTATATCATTAGTTAGAATTGAGCTAGGAGATGGTATTTGTGGTGTCTGAACTTAGTTCTAATGAATATCAATGAATTTCTCATATCCTATCATTTGCCGCAGAACAATGCAACATCAGTTGCAGCTAGGATATTCTTAGATTATATATGTGTGTCTAAACTTATTCATATCTTCATGTTATTTCTTAATCTTTATCTATATGTTTATATAATACATATTTTTTTTATAATTTGGAAAAGAATATTCCTATTTAGTTAGCAGAGGGCCTGAAATCCTCTGATTTTTGGCCCACGTTGGACCTGAAATCAGAGGACTTCAGGCCCAACGTGGACTCATATTTTTTCTATTTTAAAATATTTTGTATTATCTATCTTAATTATTTTTTGCATTTAAAATTTATTTCTATTTGAATTATATTTATTCCATATTTTTATAATATTTAATCATGATTTATTAAATTAATTATTTATAAACTAATTTTTTATATAATTCTACAAGTTCTGACAAAATCCTCTGACTTATTGATATACTCAGGTATGATCAAGACAAACTTATATTTGTTTAAACATAAAACAAGTTTAAATGTATCGTATTATAAGACAACATCTAGATGCTACCTAAATACACAATACATAGCAAAATTCGATTCCTTGCAGATCATCAACTCATAATTTCAGAATTTGTTGTGTTCCGGAAGGAATCGACGCCGACGACGAGTCACCAGAGCAACCCACAAGGATGATGACGAAAGGAAGCATATCACACCCTACAAGATCAACACAAGCGTTAATGGGAACACGCCGGAGATTTTCCGGCGAAGCCTACTCCGAAGCTCAAGTCAGGACTCAAGTCGCTTACAGGAGAGGAATCAAGGAGAAAGATGTGAGTTTAGAGAGCGTAACACTTTATATACCTAGGGTCATGGTCAGACATGTCTCCACCTTTTCCTCCTCGCTCCGAGTTCGTCGGTTACAGGATAGATTTTATGTAACAGCCGCAACGATTATTAGAGCCTTAATTGTCGCATATAATGGATAATAAATATCCGCCGACTTTCCCGATTTGGCAAGAGGAATGGTTACTTCGGGCTCCACTCTCCCGAGTGGTTCTCGGGGTATCCCCTCTCGGGACAGTCATAAGGGTTTGCCCTCTCAAGAGGGTCTCGGAATCATACCAACCATAGGTGAGCTCAAAGACCTAGTCTCCCGAGGGGGTATTGAGATCGGGGCTCTAACCTCTCGAGGGGATCTCGGTCGTAAGCCCTCCCGTGTTGGTCTCGGGCATAGGCCATCCCAAGTTGGGCTCGGGGGTTCAACTTCCCGAGGGGATCTCGGTCGTAAGCCCTCCCGTGTTGGTCTCGGGCGTAGGCCATCCCGAGTTGGGCTCGGGGGCTCAACTTCCCGAGGAGATCTCGGTCGTAAGCCCTCCTGAGTTGGTCTCGGACGTAGGCCATCCCGAGTTGGCCTCGGGGGCTTGACTTCTACCTTTAAGTACATTGGACCCAGACATGTAGCTTCCCTGTTCCACGTGTCACCCCTGGGGTGCTCGTCCCCATCACAAGTCCCTCCCTTCAAGTCTAATCGAAGGTGTGTGACTGACTGATTAGACTAATGATGTGACGGGGAAGGGGAAACTATGCGTCTGTGGGTCCATTTTTCCATAAATTCCCTGCTGACGACCTTGTTGAGTCCGAGGAATCACAACATTCGACTTTAGGCCCAGGACAATCGTTTGAATGGAATGAAAAGTCCCCGAAAGTTTCAAAATAGGGCAATGATAGCTATCAATCAATAATTAAAAGTGCATGGGGTCCTTTAATTGCGACAAAATAACTCCGCAAATGCCGTTGCGCCACGTGTCCAGATATCTCCCTCGCGATCTCCTACTGACGCGCACCGCAGAGTCACATCAGACAACGACTTTAAAGAGAGGCGGCTCATCGAGATGGGCAGCCATCACCATCCATGTGCCAAGCCCCTATTGCCTGCACGAGGGCGGTTTGTTCCCTATAAAAGAGGGAGATGCAATGTTCGCCCGCCTTCTTGCCCTATCGTTCAACAAAGTACGTGTTCTCCGTTCACACTTGCTAAGCCTCCGTTTCGTTAAGACTTCCTCTCTACTTGTAAGTTCTCTTCTTCCTCCATCCCCTTCCTCTTATTCTCATAGGAGTCATGGGTAAGGAAGGGAAAAAGGACGAACGGAGGCAGGCGACAACTAACAAGGAGGAGGTCTATCAACCGGAATGGTATGAAGCTTCCTCGTCCAAGGTTAAGATAGAGGCCCTTCAAGCCGCTAAAGAAGCATACGACATCCCGGAGGAACTGTAACTAGTAGTACCTAGGGTAAACCAATCTCCGGTAGAACCTCCCTTAGGGGTTTTTACTTTTTTCTTAGGGTAGGTAGAGTTAGGACTTCACTTCCCCATTCCAACCTTTTTCATGAGCATTTCTTTCTACTTCAATATCCCCTTCATCAGATGTCTCCCAATGCCTTCGCTCAGATGAGCGGAGCATTTATCCTTTTCCGACTATTTGACATTTCCTTGACCCCTCGTGTTTTCCATTTTTTCTTCCTCCTGACCCAAGCGTCCAAGGGAGCTTTTAGTTTCACAGCTTGCCCCAGACATAGGTTTATAGGGGGTCTTTCTTCCTCCCATAAGGGGTGGAAGGAACTTTTTTTTAATCAATTACCTCAGCGACCCTTCAGTCCCATTCACTGGAGGGAGAGTCTGCCAGCCATGCCGGATCTTGGCGACTTCCAGCAGGATCCGAGTTGCCAGTGGGCTAGGAGCATCCTGGCCGGTATAGAGTTCAGCGGCCCCGACCTGGTGCAACGTGACAAACTTATGTACCGGGTGGGGCTCAGCCCCACGACCTCTAGCATGAGCCGCAGCCTTGGTAAGCTAATAATCTTATTGACGTTCATGAATTCTAACTGATACATTGTTGCCTTTGTATTGCAGATGACATCATGTTGTCCCGAGCGATGAACCAGATACGACCCCCCCCCCCCCCCCCCCCCCCCCCCCCCCCCCCCCCCGCTGCAGAGCCTTTGGCCACCATCTCTGCCACTTCCTCAGACACACTGAGAGGCAAACAGGCGATCCCCATAGTATAGAGCCTCTGCTGACAAGCGCTCGCCTACGCCAGAAGGCCCAGGCAAAGGAGGCTGCTTCCCGGAGTCAACAACCGGTGAGGCTGAAGGATCCTACCACTGAGGGTTTGGCATCTGAAGGATTGTCCAGTTCTGATGAGGACATCCTGGGCCCCTCAACATTGCCTTCAGAGACCCCTACCATTCAACCCGTTCCACGCTTTAGTGACACCATTCCCCTAAGAGCCGGGGCAAAGAGTTGAGGAGTCAAGAGGACGCAAGAGGGGGCATCTCCAGTGTCAAAGCTAAACCCCTTGCCAATTTGTATGACACGCTGCTGAAGGTAAAAAAGATTTTACTCAATGGTATAAACTTGATCTTTTTTAATTCTTGATTTTCATCCTGGCAAGCCACTCACGAATGCCTCATCGCGGTAGTCAACTATACTCCCAATGGGAGCTCGACGCCCTGCTCCAACGGGCAAACCAATTGGAGACAGAAGTCCACCATGCCTGCAAAGTAGGTTTAATGCAAGCGAAGGTCAGTAGGAGCCTCCGGGCCAAGGTAGAGCACTACCTCCAATCCTTGCTGACCTCCCAAGCCACACTCCACGTTGCAAACTACCGGGTGGTCTTCCTCGGTAAGGCAACGAAAGTGCTCACTGATGAGGTGGACCACCAGGTGGAGGAGAGGAAGCGGGTCGAGGAGCGAGAGACGAAGTTGGTCGAGGATCTACACCAATTACACGGTGACTTGGATCAAGTCCGGTCACAACTACAAGAGGTAGAGGTGACCAAGGACCAGCTCTCATCTAAGGCTACGGAGCTAAGGGCAAGCTGAGATGCAGCTGTGGATGAATTGCAACAATACAAAGCTGCTGAAGAGACCCGACGAGCAGACATAGAGGCGGCCTTCAAGGCAAAGTTCCTTGAATCAGACGAATTCGGCGACATCCTTGCAGGCCAAGTGTTGCGCCGTCTGAAGCAAGGCTTCAACGGGGCCATCCACCAGATTAGGCAAGCAGGAGCGCTAAGGACAGATGCCGACCTCAGTTCTCTCAACGTTGGTCGGGTCTGGGATGAGCTACCTCCAGAAGAAAAGGAGCTGTGAGCATATCTTTGTGTACTTTATTTTGAATGAAACGCTTGTGCTCCCCTATCCTCTGCCATGTGACTGTCTTTTTTTTGCTTTTTCACTTGTTTTTCTTCCTTTCCTGAACTCATAGTGTACTCATCTATTTGGAATGAAAGGAATTTTGCATGATTTTGTCCTAAGTCTTCCTGTGAACATCTTTCTCTGGAATGCTTGTCTTTCGCCACATATCTCTCTTATTCTGTGGCACTTTGTGAAGACATACTCAGGATTGAATGACTTGCATCTATATTCCGAGTTGGTGTTCTACTACATCAAGTGAAGGGCAAAGATATTGTAGCCCCAAGGAGACGACTTCTACTTCCGCGACCATAGGAGAGACAGGGACAATGGAGGAGAGACTAAACAAAGGAGTAGTCTCCTTAGGATGTTATCTCCAATGTTATCTCCCAAGTTATCTCCTTAGGAGGCCAATGGAGGAGAGATCGGTTTAATAATTGTACCTCTCATGTACACTTACATTTAGTATTTCTTTAGAATGTTATCTTCAATGTATCCTACTCGGATGTAAAAGGAAGCTTGTTAATATTGTGATATGGGCTCTCTTACAATAATTAACCATCATGTTTGTCTTCAATGTCTGATGGTGTTCCTTTATATCTTGTCGCCTACATGCTAACTTCCTTCCCATCTGTATCCCGACAAACTATCCTTAAGTTTGCGGTCGGAGGTAGTAGGACTATCTCGGCCCCTGGTCGCGCATTCACAGCCCCACGACCAGGCCTACTCACCTCGGGCATCTACAACACCACGAGGTAGTAGGGTTTTATCAGCTCCTAGTCGAGCAGCCGCAACACCACGACCAAGCATACTCACCTCTTGCATCCGTAGTACCTCGAGGTAGTTGGATTTTAGCAGCTCCTGATCGGGCATCTGCAGCACTACGATTAGGCCTGCTCACCTCGGGCATCCGCAGCACCACGAATCAGAAGGGTTTTATGAGCTCCTGGTCGAGCATTCGCAGCACCATGAGTTAGAAGGGTTTTATTAGCTCTTGGTCGGGCATCCGCAGTACCACGAGGCAGTAGGGTTTTTAGCAGCTCCTGGTCGGGCATCCGCAGCACCACGACCAGCCCTACTCACCCTGGGCATCTGCAGCACTACGAGGCTGTAGAGTTTTTTCAGCTCTTGGTCGGGCATACACAGCACCATGACCAGGCCTACTCACCTTGGGTATCTAAAGCATCACGAGGCAGTAGGGTTTTATTAACTCCTGGTCGGGCATTCGCAGCACCATGACGACACCTACTCACATCGGGCATTCGCAGCACCACGAGGTAGTAGAGTTTTATCAACTCCTGGTTGGGCATATGCAGCACCACGACCAGGTTTGCTCACCTCAGACATCTGTAGCACCACGAGACAGTAGGGTTTTTAGCAGCTCCTGGTCAGGCATCCACAGTACCATGATCAGGCCTACTCACCTCGGGCATCCGCAGCACCGCGAGGTAGTAACATTTTCTCAGCTCCAGGTCGGGCATCCGCAGTATGACGACCAGGCCTATACACCTTAGGCATTCGCAGAACTGCGAGGTAGTAGGGTTTTATCAGTTCCTAGTCGGGCATCCGCAGCACCACGGCCAGGCCTACTCACCTCCGACATTTGCAGCATTGTGAGGTAGTAGGGTTTTATCAGCTCCTAGTTGGGTATCCGCAGCACCACGACCAAGCCTACTCACCTCGGGCATCTGCAGCATTGTGAGGTAGTAGGGTTTTATCAGCTCCTAGTTGGGTATCCGCAGCACCACGACCAAGCCTACTCACCTCGGACATCCGCAGCACCCCGAGGTAGTAGGGTTTTATCAGCTACTGGTCGGGCATCCACAGCACCACGACCAAGCCTACTCACCTCGGGCATCCGCAGCACCATGAGGTAGTAGGGTTTTATCAGCTATTGGTCGGGCATCCGTAGCACCACGACCAAGCCTACTCACCTCGGGCATCCGCAACACCGAGAGGTAGTATGGTTTTATCAGCTACTGGTCGGGCATCCGCAGCACCACGACCAAGCCTACTCACCTCGGGCATCCGCAACACCGCGAGGTAGTAGGGTTTTATCAGCTACTGGTCAGGCATATGCAACACCACGACTAGGCATACTCACCTCGGGCATCTACAGCACCACCAGACAGTAGGGTTTTTTGCAGCTCCTGGCCATGCATCCATAGCACCACGACCAGGCCTACTCACCTCGGGCATCCGCAACACCGCGAGGTAGTAGGGTTTTATCAGCTACTGGTTAGGCATAAGCAGCACCACGCCAGGCTTACTCACCTCGTGCATCCACAGCACCACCAGATAGTAGGGTTTTTAGCAGCTCCTAGTCAGGCATCCATAGCACCACGACCATGCCTACTCACCTCGGGCATCTGCTGTATCGCGAGGTAGTAGGGTTTTATCAGCTCCTGGTCGGGCATCCGCATCACCATGACCAGGCCTACTCACCTCGGGCATCCACAGCATCACGAGGTAGTAGGGTTTTATTAACTCCTGGTTGGGCATCCGCAGCACCACGACCATGCCTACTTAACTCGGACATTCGCAACTCAGTGAGGTAGTAGGGTTTTATCATCTCTTGGTTGGGCATCCGCAGTACCACGACCAGACCTACTCACCTCGGACATCCGTAGCACCATAAGATAGTAGTGTTTTATCAACTGGAATAACATGCATCAACTTAGTATTATGAAACGAACATAAAGGAAGCATAAGGACGTCGACAAGAGTTCGTTGGTAAATTATTTGAAGTTGACAGGATAGCAACAAATTGATCAAATAGAACCTCTCGACACAATGACTCCTGAGGCACAATGACTCCTGAGGCACAATTATAGACTCTATATACCTCCATCAGAAGCAATCTAAAGATCAACTTGGGAGAGGTTGCAACGTCCATGGTGAAACGTATGACTTCTCTGGAGATGTAAAGGGCGCTTGGTAAGCGGGTTTAGAAGGAGAGAATGAGAATAAAATCTATTTCATTTTCATTTATGATGCTTGGTATATGGAAATCGGAATCAAAATATGAATATGATACCCTTCATTTTATAACTCAATCCTCACTAGGTTATCACTAAATCCATAAACTCTTCAATTAAAATTCATTATGATTTCCATTATCGAATATATACTAAGCACCCCTAAATATTCTATCTCTGTTTTGAAAGAGAGAAATATAAATCCCACAACTATAAAGTATGAGATAAATAAAAATCACAGCCAGTCTTGCATGAAGAAACGGTGACTTTCAAGGAAAAGGAACCATAAATCCTTGTGTACTAGAGACGTTGGCATCACCATTAACTAATGAAGTACATTCTGGAGTGCATATGTGAGGTGCCAAAAGTCCATAATATTAAAGACCAAGGGCCATAAAATAGAACCAATGATAAGAGCTTTTCCCATACCCTATTAAGGACCTTTTAACAAAACCGAGAGATCCAACAAATTCTGCCCAATAGGGGTCAGCAAAAATTTGAAAAAATTGAATTAACCGAATCGAACCGATCGAATTTTAAAAGTCGATTCGGTTAATTCGATTTTCAATTTTTTTTTAAATTCGGTTCGATTTTTCGGTTAAATCGGTTCAGTTTCGATTTTGAATTTTATAATTTGGTTAAACTGAATAAATCGAATAAAAATATTAATTTAATTATTTTTTATTTAAAAATATAATTAATTAAATAAAATTTGGTTGTTTTAATTAAAAATCAAATTAAATTTAAAATTTCGATTAATTAGGTTAATTCGGTCGAAAACCGAATTAACCGAAATTTTATCGGTTCGGTGAGTTCGATTTTTGTAGAAAATTCAGTTGGTTTGGTCGGTTTAAAAAAAAATCGATTAATTCGATTTTCGATTTATTCGATTCGATTTTGATCGAATGCACAACCCAGTGCCCGGGCATGTAATTAAGTGTCTTACTTTTGTCATCTCCCTTCTGAGCTGTAGCGTTACACAACAAATACAAACTCCATACACTGTCCAACAAAGAAGCTTCCTGATTAACATATAAACCCGGATACCGGCTCGCCACTTCAGACATCCATGATGTTAAGATAATAAAAGCCCACCAGTCGTAGGTGAAAATAACAACTATTGATGCAGGCTATGACGACATTATCAAGAAATCCAAAAGTTTCATTATCCGTAGAGCCAACATTGCTTCTGATGGAACTCGCCAGACTACTGCCACAGATTGTCGAAGAAGCAATCCAACTTGTGCCATCAAGTATCTTTACAAGGATTTCGAAGACAGGTTTAAGCAGGAAAGAAAAAGTTCATCTAGTGAATGGATAAACCACCGGATGGTATAGGGATTTTTTTAATTAGAAAAGAGCATAAGTCTATAAAAGATAAACTTGGTCATGAGAGGTGGTAGACTTATCTTGTCATTGAAAATCAATTGATCTTCGACTTGTGAATCAAGCCACATTATGTCGAACACTTTCTCTGCATCGTTGCTTAGAGAACCTGCAAAAGCCATGCGAGGGGAGAGGAAGAGGTCGAACAGTGTTGCCATTGGTCAACATCGATGGTGATCAGCAGGCAAGAGCACAATGCCGAAGGAGGTTGCATAGTAATAGATCCTTGAGAAATGAGGATTTTAACATGCCGCGATGAGCACAATGCGAACATGAGTGGTATTTGGTGCTGACATTGCATCGAACATCTTCTTCCCGTCCTCGAATAGTTCCTCCTCCTTGTATAGAGGGACTGCAAACTACAAATTGCAGTAGATCTTATCACTATTTGTTTGGAAACCATACCAGCAACCCACTCCCATTGGAGGGGGGAGGAGAATGTCAAGCAATGTTGTCATTGGTCGGATGATGCGCAACAAGCGTCATTGATGAAGATCAAGGGACGAGAGCACAGCTCAGGAAGAGGCAGCCTAATAAGTTGTTTTGTGGCAATTGGTTGCAGCGACGTGGGCGACTTCCAGACTTCCAGGCATCCGATTGGTGATGGCGACGGCCATGAGGGCTGGGCCGCGAGGGAAAGAAGCGAAAGCGAGTCGGGTTGGGCAACAAAATGCAAGGTTCCAGCGGGAATTACTTCTCGCGGTCCCTAGATTGCAGTCGGAAGTCGAGTAGACTCGGCCTAACTTCTCAATTCCCTTCTGGCGATGCAGCCCAGGCAGACTGCGGAAGCACCGAGGAATGGAAATCATCCTTCTGACGTGACTTGACCTCTATTCTCCATGGTTTTGGCATCGGACGGGTCTCGCCATGCTTTCCCTGCAAGCCCTTTGATATTTGCTATTCTCCACAAAAAATCGTTGAGCTACGGGAAGAAACATTGAAAGAGGTCTGCTCGACGTCTTCATCCTTTATATCGGAGGGATTTCTACTGCCGCATCGACGTGGTGGCATATCGCCACTGGAATATTTTGGCACCGTCTATGAAAACGTGAGCGAGCGTCACTCCGGCGATTTTTCCAAACTACTTGACCAAACCATCTTCCAAGTGGATGTTTCAGCACCAAGAGAAGTTCTCCTCAAGAGGCCAATTGCAGCTCTTGATCACGATCTTTTTTTGATCGTTTCGGTTGCAAACAAAGAAAAGAAGGAGAAGGACAGAGCCCGGAAGCCTTTGGATGCACGGATTCAAGCCACATGAGAAGGATGATTTCCATTTCTCGGATTCAAGCACGGTGAGACCCTCTGATGCCTGAGTCAGCATGGAAAATAGAGGTCAAGTCACATGAGAAGGATGATTTCCATTGTACGAGAAGGAATGCCATTGTATGAGCATGATTGTCTTAATTTGCCTCCGCGGGCATGACGCGATTGGTAATGATTCATTTGGGCGATCTTTTATTTTTCGGGTTCGATTCCTTTCTGATAGAGCACGCAGTATGTTGATGGAAGAAATCGCCACAGGCTGTTGTATAGTCGGGCTATCGGGTACCGGTATTATTAGTGGTGAAGTCGTCACGTGTCTCCGTCCCGCAATTTACCCTCATTGACCAATGAGAACTCTCGTTGAAGACTGTGGGACAAGACCGGTCAATCAAGCAGAGTAGTCAGGTGTAAGTCTGGATATCCCTTATAAATAAAAAAAATGATTGTCTTAATTTACACTAATAATTCAAGACATTATCTTCATTAAATTACTCTTTTAGTGTTTTTCTTCCTTTTATATTATTAGTGGTGAAGTCGCCACGTGTCTCCGTCCTGTAATTTACCCTCATTGACCGATGAGAACTCTCGTTGAAGACTATGGGACAAGGCTGGTCAATCAAGCAGAGTAGTCAGATGTAAGTCCGGATATCCCTTATAAATAAAAAAAATGATTATCTTAATTTACACTAATAATTTAATAATTCAAGACATTATCTTCGTTAAATTACTCTTTAAAGTGTTTTTCTTCCTTTTAATAGGATTATTGTAGATTTATTTATATAATTAATTAATCTAATAAGGACATGAATGAACTATTTCCAAATAGTTGTTGTAAATTGATTTCTCTAATGCATGAGAAAAAAAATAATTAATGAGATTTTTTGAATCAACCTTGGGCGATCGACCTGGTCATATAGAAGTTTCTCATCGGCCGTCACTCTAGTGCATGAGAAATTAATATTGGATTTGAAATTTTAGATATTTTTTTATTTTTTAATACTTTTTAATTATCTCCATTTTGATTTTTTTTCTTTGTATAAAATCAATATCTTATTATAAAAAAGTTTTACAATGTAAAAGTATATATAAAAAAAGAATATATCCATGAAACTTATCTCATTTCCAACACAAAACAAATAAATTTTTTCTATTTTTAATTTCAATGAATTAAATTGGGTGCCCAACTGGTGGAGTCCCGCTGCCCGCGCAAATTCGACCAGGCCGGACGGATGCAGTCTCCATTTAAATCCCACCTTACAAACCGTCCCGCTCGCCGCCAAGTGTCTCAACCACACCCGTTCTCAAAATCCACACTCTCCAACCCTCCATCGCTCGCCGGCTGGAAGACGCCCTCTGCAACCCACCTCCACCGAATCCCAAACCCATACCCCCGGAAGTATCGCGCGCCCTCTGCCTCCATTTTTCCTCCTCCCTTCACTCGACAAGGAACAGAAACGAAATAGATGCATAATCATTGCAATATAATTTTTTTTTTGTGAAATTCCTCGTTCGAGCTTCTCCTTCCAGATCGTCATGTACGTACGTGTTTCTGTTCGTCATGAAATTCAAAGTTAAGTATGTATGACACTAATTGATATATCATTTATATGTCTTCGGAAGAAGAGAAGCCAATAGGTTAGCTGGCCAATGGATGGCGTCGTCTTCTTGATACGATCATGGCGAGTGTTTTAATTCTGCCTTTATTTTTATTTTCTTTGTTTTTCTATGGCAATTTTCGCTGAAACACTTCATTCGATCGATCGATCGAGCAGAGATGCCCGAAGCCGATCGAAGTGCATATATAAAGAACAGAGATTGGATCGAGGGAGCCGACTTTTGATGGATCATGCAAAGGAGGAAGAAAAGCAAGCGAAGAGACGAGAATCGGTCTCGAGTTCCGACGGCGACGGCGACGAAGACGAAGACGACTTCTTCCAGTTGGATCAAGAGCTCACGAATCCTTTCTTGGGCCACGTTAACGATGGCGGCAGGGTCGGAACAGAGGACGGCCGTTTGAGCTCTCCAACTGTTCAGATGATGTGGAGGTCGCCGCCGGACGCGGCTGATCCGAACCGGATTCCCTCCTCCATCTTCGCCGGGCCCTCGTCTCCAATGGAGTGGAGCGTGGCCTCGAACGAGTCGCTCTTCAGCATCCACGGAGGGAACTCAAGCTTAACCAGGGACCATGTCACATTGATGGAGAAGTCCGGCGAGCCCAACCTCCCGGCGGAGGACCACCACCACCACCATCGCCACCCTCCTCAAGCGCTTCCTGCTGTAGCAGGCACGGAGACGGATAACGCCAAGAGAATCAAGGAGATGGTGCAGGAAAACGCGGAGGAGTTGCAGCACCGGTCGTCGGACTGCAGCGCCGTCAGCTACCAGTCGTTTGCGTTCCCGATGTATACCGCCGGCCGATCATTAATTAATCTGAAATCTAAACACTAATTCCGATCGATCGCTCATTGTTGTCGAAAACAGATTGGCAGGCGAGGGAAGAACCGGTTCGGCGAAGGCGGAATCCGTACACCCATTCCGACCATCCAAGTCACAGCAGAAGCAGCCTCCGACGGCGGCGGCGCCACCAAAACCTGCCAGTCCTGCTCCTCCTACTTCTACTTCTCCGGCGAAAAAGAGCAACTGGATCCCGTGCGCTTGTCTGCCTTCCTTCTGTTCACAGGGTACACAGTGAAGAAGAGACTTTGTGATCTTCATCTTCATCTTCTTGTTTCATGTGGAAATTTTGAATATATTTCATATGGAAAAAGTTGGAACAAGATTCTCACAATTGTCTTTGAAGGGCTTGATTGGAATATAGTAAAGAAGGAAGGGGGGGGGGGTGTCATTGACACATTTTTGTATGGAACTTAATTGTAAAATCATCTTAATTATGATGGCTTTCTTTGCTAGTCATTGTGGCTTTCAGGGAATCACATTTTTATGGTCAATGAACAAGCTTGTTTTTGGGGCCTATTGAAGTTTGAGAAGTATTGCTCATAACTAAAGTGATCAACCAATTTAAATTTCACTACTCAAAAGCATCCTTATTTCCATCTAACACTCTCACTATACTTCTATTGATTGTTCGCCCTACTATTCTATAATATTCCAATTGCTACACGTCTCTTCTTTTTCTTTATCAAATGTAGACTCGGTAGAATTGTTAAAAGTATTATGAGCGTTTCAATATACTGCCTAGTGAGAATCTCTAATATTGCATTCATCAAACTCATATCCTTCCACCTGACATACTTAACAATTTTTTGTCATTATTATTATATCACAACCATTGTCCATTATTAACATATCATGAGCATACATGTATATTATTATGTATCCTAAACTCCTTGCACCCCCAGCCATTTGGCGGTCCCTTCATATAATTTGGAGACGGATTGTGAGAAATGCGTAAGTGTAATGACCTTTTATATTGTATGCTTCATGTGTGTGATTTATATAAACACATTCATTATACTTGTAAATTTGAAATTCATTTGACAACGTTAGTTTGTTGATTTTTTCTACCATTGTTTTGTTACTTATTTAAGTTTGTGCAAGTACATTGATTTAAGGATCCTATACACTTTGGATTCTTGACTTGGAACAACTAATTATTTTGAAAGTTTAATTTCACGTAGATTGTTTTCTTTTAATTCACCATTCCGCAGCCCGGTAGCTAGGTCATGCTAACATTTATTTAGTGAATTTTGAAGTTGTGTATCGCTATAGAAGCGTTCAAACGTGAATGAATGTTATCCTTGTAGAAAAGGAGAATATATCAAAATAGTCCAGCTCTTCCTTTTGATTATAGTCCTTGTCCATAAATCACATGTAATCTTGTTCTTATCAATTGAGCCATCAACCTTAAACTTTATCTACAAAATCCACTTATAGATAAAAAAAGTTTTACTATATGATGGAAGATCTACTCATTTGCAACCATGACTTTGCACTATAAATTCTATCTCCTTATTTATGGTTTTTTAAAAGACAATATAAGTATCTAGTTCTTTGAATTGACCAAGTCCTGGAGGTGACGACCCTAACTCACTAGAAGCTCCCATCGATCATCAGGATAAATGTAGAAGCACATGCGATTCCTCACCTAACAGCAACATCCTAGATTTTATGGTCACCTTTTAGAATAGCGCTTCAAGGGTCGACAATGCTTCCTTAGTTATCATTTGCTCATTTTCCAACGCAAGTTAGAAAATCAGATTTAAAGTCTTAGGGAGTGTTTGAGAGAGCTTCTACTAGCTGCTTTTGAGATTCTAGCTACATAGAAGTACTTTTGAATGTTTGTGAATGTCAGATTCTGCTTTAACTTCTATAACTTTTAGTCAAAAGCTGGAAGCAAGAATTTGATATTTTTTTCTGCTTCTGCTTTTTTGCTTATGGTCTAGAATTAAAAGTAGACATTTATACCCTTAATAAATTTATCATTTTACATAATTGCCATCATATTTTTAAATAAAATTTTATATTTTTATATAATTTATATATTCAGAATTTTTTTATAATATTTTTATAAATTTATATAAATTGTTATTTTTTTTATATTTTTATTAATTATATATTTTTTAAACATATATATTATTAAAAAAAAATTAATTTTGATATAATATTCAAAATATAATAATAAATATATAAAATATTACTGATAGTGTATCAAAATTATATTTAGATAATTAAAAAAAATTAATTTATATAGTTTAAGGATATTGTTGTCATTTAACTAAAAATTAAGCTTGGAAGTAATTATTCACCAAACACTCAAACTTTACCTTGTATCAGTTTTTAGCTTATATTTCCAAACACTCCGTGCTTTAGCTTCTCACTGACTTCAAAATAATCTCTAAAAAATCACTTTTCAAGAAACAAAAGTTCTCCCAAACACTCCCTTAACAACTTTGAAATTCATGGTGCATCTTGGTTGCCTTTTTAGGGTCAATTATTATCAATTACAAACTCATTAGTTATTATTAGAACTTACCTCTCTATCACTTTGTATAGAAATCACATTTCTAGATTTAAGAATTGTACTACCGCGTGTGTACAATATTTTTAATTTGTGATTGAGAAATTGACACTTCCTAGCACTACAAAAAAAACTGCATTCTCGACAGAATTCCGTCGGTAAACACACTTACCGACAGAATTCCGACAGAATTTTCTCCGTCGAAGTGAAATCCGTAGGTAAGGAATTACTGACGAAAATTTCGTACCGTCGGTAATTTCCGACGGAATTTTATTTCCGTCGAAAAATCATTCCGATAGAATGGAAAATTCCGTCGGAAATTTCCGACGGAAACCGTAATTCTGTTGGAAATGCCCGACGGAAAAGGCAATTTTCTGTCGGAAATTTCCGACGGAAAACTCCAATTTTTGTCGAAAATGACTTTGATATTTTCCGACGGAATAATAATTCCGTCGGAAATTCGTCGGTAAATAAAAAAGATTTCAAGATTTAATTTGTATTTGGGTAATACCATATATACATTTTACAATAACGAATATAAACAGAGATAACAACAATCACTACAATTTAGTCAAACTAAATATACAAACCATCACATTCACAACATCAATCACATTCAAAATAATATACAAACCATCACATTCACTAGATCAATCACATAACAATATACAACCATTTCACATACAAATATCCTATACATAAAACTATCAAACATTCTACACATAAAACTATCAAACATCCTATACCAAACTATCAAACATCATATAAATATTCAAGCATATCCAATACAATAAAAACTATCAAACAACTACAAACATAAGCAAAAACAACTACAAACATATCCAATCACAGAGGTTCCCCGAAATAAAAATTAAATCATCATACTAGTAGACTATATAAACAGAATAACAACATGTGTCTAATTCAAATATTTTTTTTGATAAGTAAAAACATACCTGAATCACAGAGGATCCTTGAAATAAAAATCAAATCAACATATTAGTAGACTATATAAACAAAATAAATATATGTTACAAGGTTTAATATACGAAAAAGAACACACATCCAATGATAGATTAATCATAAATTAAAAAATTAATATGTAATTGAACATACCTCCAAAAAACTTAATCAGCCAGCGGATGATAGTGCCCTGGAGTGTCCTGTGATGGCGGACGAGGCAAATAAGCTAGGAGGGATCGCATACAACTCATGAGTTCTTTATTTTTTGCAACAAGCTGCTGATGCTCCTTATCTCTCCTTGCTCCTTCAGCGGCCCTCGCCGCACCATCAGAGGCTCTCCTCTCCTTCTCAGCGGTCATCCATTCCGCCATCTCTCCTCGCACTGAACATGAGTGCGCATATCTCGATTTTCTTCTAATATTCTATGCATCTCACTAGAATAAGATGAACGGTAACTGGAACGACCCCTCGGAATCCTCAAGCGATCATCAAATGCAACTCTGGACTGCGAGCCAAGGCCATAAAGGGTGGAGTTCTTTCTCCGTCCATTGACAACATCATAATATATGTCATTAAGTACCTCAGTAGATAGAGTTTGCGACTCTCTCCCCTCTATTGCAGACTGAGATGCTTGAGCGACTCTCTCAGTTATTTCCGCCTATATTGTAAAATAGAACATGATTGAAAAGTAATTCGATGAAAAGTACTAAAATGTAACTAAAATAAACACTATAAGTAATGTTCTTACATGGATGCCCGCAGAACGAGAATCTACGAATGTGCCATCTTTTTTTTTTTGTAGGTCCTCACAAAGACCTCCATACTGGTGGGCAGTCGAGCTAGTTCTCATTCTTGTGTACAAATATATATTAGGCAAATATCATACAAGTATAGTAATAAATGAAAATTATATTTTGTGCCAACATTAAATTAAACTCACCAAATCAAGAACATGCTAAACCATAGGTTTGGTAACTAGATGTATGTTGAGCAGTTCTGGTACTCGGGCCACCTGGCTCGGTGTTTCTATTAGCTCGATCCTTATCGATATTTTCTTTCCACCTCTGTTCAGCCCAGGTGGTCGTCCATGCACTCCATATCTCCTTAGAAACATACATCAATTTTATGCCCTTTCGTCTGATATAATAGAGGTAGTCTTTGTAAAACATACCACAATAACTATTCCATATCGCTTTAAATATTTCTATATTTCCTCTAGTCTTTGTATTGCAGAAGCTATCAATCATTATGTTATCAACAGGGAGTAACTCTGACATTAATTGACATATTTCATCATAACATCTTTCTGAAAAATGATGTTTGCTTTCATATTTAACAACCTTGCAGTAGCTGATAACTGAGAATAACCAGAAGGAATGCCTTCCCATAATTCTCTTTCACTAGACTTTAACATTTCATATAATTGTTGATATATTCAAGTGCAGCTATTTCATCTATGTTGGAATAATCAGCTGCATTCATCGCATCTTAAACTATTGATTGCATTGCAATATCATTAGTTGATGGTTCGAGGGACCCATGCAACAAAAGTATCAGATGATGAACCAACAGAAGGGTCAATTGATTCATATACATAAGGTTCTCCGTGACAGTACCAATTATAGTAATTTGACACAAACCCATTTCTACAAATATATACTCTCACCATATCCTAATCACGGTAGTTTATATTTCTGCATTTTCTATGATTACACGGACACTTTAACTTAGTACCATCCATACATTCTGGATGACTCTTAGCAAAGTTCATAAATTATTCAAGATCAGTAATAAAATCATCTCTGATAAATCCATTGTCTAATCGATTGTACATCCAAGCCTTATTCATATACATTGTTGCCTAATCAGAATAAAATTAAAATAAATTCATTAAGATATACCTAAATTATTCTAATGAAAGTAAGTATCATGGTGTTTAGTAAGATATACCTAAATTATTAATTCTAAATGTTATCTCTTATAATAAGTTCTAAAACAGCATGCTAAATTAACAAAATAATTAAATCATATAATAACTAAAGGTACCTCATTATTAAAAATTAAAATAACAAGTAATTGATAATTTAACAAAATTCTAACATAACAAAAAACATAAGAACGAATTATACATGAAGATTAGATGCAAGTCGGAGAAGAGCAGCAAAAGCAATAACCTAAGAATAAATAAATTATAGTTAAAATAATTTTAGCTTAAAATTAATTACAATAACCTAAGAGTAGAATTAATTCTTAGATTAATTACAATGACCTAAAAACTAATCTTCCGCAAGGGATAATAACAACTCACAAGGACGGCGACCAGTGCTGGCCGGGCGCGGAGGCCAGCCCTGGCCAGGCGGGGGCGTGACCTGATCTGGCCGGGCGCGACCAGATCTGGCTGCGGCGACGATTTTGTCGGCCGGCCGGAGAAAGGAGAGAAAAAAGATATAAAACTTACCGGAGAATGAGCACACCACGAGCAAGGGCGGAGGAGACACCGGAGGTGGCAATGGCGCGGAGCAGGAGCAGATCGATCGAGCACGGGCATGGGCGAGAGGGAAAGGGGCAGCGCGTTCCCTAATAATAAAATTACCGACGGAATTATATTTCCCTTGGAAATTACCGACGAAAATATAATTCCGTCAGGATTAACTCAGCCACGTGGAATTTCCTGACGGAATACCTTTTCCGTTGGGAATTTCCCATGGAAATGCATTTTCTGTTGGAAATTTCCGACAGGAAAATATTTCTGTCGGAAATTTCCGACGGAATAATATTTCTGTCGGAATTTCCGTCGGTATTTAATGTTTTTGTTGTAGTGTAGAATTATTTGCATATATGATGAATACACAATCAATTAGCTTAGGCCCTATTTTTGATTGTTTATGTTTAAGTACTTTTATCATAGCCAAACACCTCAACACTTTTAAATGTGTAGAAAAGCTTATGGTCTTTCCACAACTCATGAGGAGTCTCATCCCATTCCATTGCAATAACTTGTTATAAATGTAGTTGGCCGAGATGATTATTTTACCCACAAATTTTGGAGTAACTCAAAGCTTATCGATCGTGTTTATCATCTCCGTTAGTGTATGATATTTATGTTCAACAACATTATTGGATTGAAGTAGGAGCTATCTATTGATGAATAATGACCAATTTGAATTCAAATTGTCACACACTATGTAAAATCCGACACTTTTGATTAGGTTCCGGAAATTTTCGGAGAATTACCAGATAGATTCCGGGGTTCCGAGTCCTTGGATATAAACTTTAGGGACTAAAATGTAATAAAACTAAACGTTTCAAGGGCTAATGTGTAAGGAATTAAAACCCTAGGGGCGATTTTGCGA
Source organism: Boesenbergia rotunda (assembly GCA_024364735.1). Lineage (NCBI taxonomy): Eukaryota > Viridiplantae > Streptophyta > Magnoliopsida > Zingiberales > Zingiberaceae > Boesenbergia > Boesenbergia rotunda. The sequence goes on from JAGFNQ010006635.1 coordinate 36,830, forward strand.
ATATGCAGAACTTGGCTGGACCAAATGGCAAAGTGCCACTCTTATAACCCGTGCCCTAGCTCAATCGGCCGATCAAAACCGACTCCTCCACAGCCGCAACCTCCTTCGCTCGCTGCCCTAGCCGGAACCCAACAACCGACGGCCGACTCTCTTCTCTTCCACTGCCTTTCCCCTCTCTTTCACGCGACGCCGGCTACCAGGGGATTTCTTCTGGTTGACTAACCGACGCTGCAGCGGGCCGACGCTCGATTGGGATTGTCACACGGAAACCGTTCATCGAGAGGTCGTCGCCGGAGGTAGTCAACAAAGCTACGATCTCCGACCACAATAGAGGTAAGCCGAGTTCGTCAAGTTCTGATTTGTCTCCTGGGATTGATCTTGTTACAACGTTTTGGATTTTATTGATGTTGTGATTAGGGATCGCTGTGACCCTCCCCAGTAGAGATTGTGATTGCAATCCCTTTGGAACCGAGCTAGGGTTCATAGGGGAAAAGGTTGGTTGCGCCAATCTAGCTGTAGAATTCCTCACGTTTTGGGTGGCTGCTGAGTTGATGAACAACAATTGGAGCTGTGGGGTGGAGGATTCTTACCACCAGATTTGAGGTAAGGGCTTTGGGTGATTCCACTGTTAATGAGGATGATTTCTCTTTGAATTAAAGCTGTGTGATAAGTTTTAGGGTTGTGATCTTGGTTTTGAAAGTGAATCTGTCAGGGATTCTGGCTAGGATTTAATTAGAGGTTGCTCGGCTTATTATTGCAACATTCCAACTGTTTGAGATTTGTTTCCTAGCTGCGGTGTGTGAGGTAAGCTCAATTATGTTGTGGTTATTAGAATTAGGTGTTGGTTTCTTAAAAGGGGAAACTAGAGGTTAAATGTAGACTAAACCTAATCCTAAACGAATAAGGGTTTAATCATTTAATCAAGTTAATTAAATGAAAAGTGATGGATTAGGTTAACCCTAATATGGATTAGGGATTAATTAGCTAGTTGTTATTGTGTAATAGCTAATTAAATTAAATCCATGATACAGGAGCTTGACTTGGATTATATTTTGACGGGTGGTTCTGTCTCGTTGATACGGACTTCACCTATTCGGAGGCGGGTACCCTTTGACTTATCTATTTTGATATTGTCATTTTGTTATGCATAGAATGTTATAGATAGCAGTAAGATCCTACGCTATCCCTGGTTATTATGTTTGATCTGGATATTGTGGTTTACCCCTGTTTATTAGGTCAGTTCTGGATACTTGTTGTTTATCCTTGAGTTATTATGCTGTTAGTTCCATACAGTCTCTAGTATTGTCATCTCTACATGTATGCTTAGATATCGTAGGGTATCTCTTGCATTTGACCTTGAGGGATCTGTATTTCAGTTCAGTATACCTTGTAGGATACCTGTATTTCCTGTTATAGGATTTCAGACTGAGACTTAGCATACTGAGGACTTGGGAGGGAGGTATGTGTATCTATCATACACCATCCTTGCACTATTGCATGCCGGCGATCAGCGACTCCCTTGTGGTTGAGCCTAATCGTCTTCCGGTACATGACGGGCACACACGGCCACTCATGGGTTAGTGGATACCGTAGATGTGTGCCTTTGCCCTGTATTGCTCCGTTCGGCCACTATTGGAGGGTGAGCGCGGGCGTGGTAGCAAGCAGGGATCCCTTCTCGTACTGAGCCACGAGGAGATGAGAGCTTGACTCCCCCAATTGCTTGGGGTTAGGAGCGTGGTCTCCGCCAGCATCCTGGCCACCCGGTCACTCAGGAGCAGTGATGGCAGGGTGTACAGTTGTCAGAGCCCTACCTTTTCAGACGTCCCTATGACAGGTGTACGATGATTCTGTCTGGTGTCAGGGGTGACACATGTCATTGCACCATGTGCATACTTTGCATCGTGCATTGTTTGCTGCACTTGATTCTTGCACTTGTTTGACATTGCATATTCTGGAGACTTGTTATCTGAGACTATATGTCTATTTGTCTTCTTTTGGTATTTCTTACCCTCTGTACAGGTTAGATGGATTCAGGTATGTACCTACCCAGTATTTTCAGTTTCAGTCTTTCCCTCTTGTTGATATGAGACTGTATTAGCTGAACTCTTATTGTTGGTATAACCTTCTATGCATATCTGTTGGGTATCCGCTGAGCTATGGACTCACCCCGTTGCCATATATATTTATTTCAGGTTGATGTCTGCGAGGAGATCCCGAGCCGCCAGTCCCCAGCTCCCGAGGAGCCCTTTTTGGTTTTCCTTGTTTTGTTATGGACCCTGTAGTATTCCTATGCTTCCGCTGTATGTTTGAACATGTATGCACGTTCTGTTTGAAGGTATTGTACTTTTGAGTCCTATGTTGGACTTCGTTCGGTTTTGGCTTTGTTCCTGCCCCCTGGCAGCTCAGGTGAGTTCGGATTTGGTTTTTCGATAGTTATAATCATATAACTGTTGTTTTTGCATATATCTGAGGCCTGAGGCCCTTTAAACTGCGTGGTTGTGCTATATATATATTGTATACAGGTTATATTATCTGTGTGTATGTGTAAATTGTCCGCCGGACAGGGGAGGTGCTGTCCGATTTTCTATTGGATCAGCGGCTCTTGGGTCTCGGGGCGTGACAATTTATTTTGGTATCAGAGCTAGGTTTCGATGCCTACGTGTTTTGGATTTTCGGTGTTTATCTGGTACCAATTTATTTTTCGTATTTTTGGTATCAAGCCCAGGATGCGGGATACCATCGATTCGTGGATTTCTCGGATTTAAATCTGACACTGACTGGTAGGTGTCGGAGCTCGGGTTGATGATTCTACCCGAGTACATTACGGATTTTTTTTTAAGCCGTGGTTGGATGCGACCATGGGGACTTGGCAGCGACGGGACTTCTCCAGGCGGCAAGGTATATTTTTGGACTATACCTTTAGTGCCATTATCAGACTTAGAATTGGCGGATATCCCAACTGGTGGGATCGGTATATTCATATTTTGATGAGGTATATACTGTAGACTTGGTTAGTTGGAGACCTGTTGTCCAATCATTTCACTGTGTCCGTTCCGACGCCCACGTGATGCACACCGTTGTACATATGCACGGTGTGTACGCTTATGGGAATCTGTGATACCATTGTAACCTGCAGGTGAGCAGTTCCGTACACCGTACTCTGTCAGCAACAGGCTAAGAGTACCTAATGCGATGCTACGGTAGCACCCCTATATTTAGGGAGTTCTGGGTAGGTTTGTGGTATTACCTAGACCTTACTATTTATTCGGTGTGTTTTCACTATTATTAGCTGGCAAGACTAGGTGTGGTCTACTCGAAGTTGGGCCTCGATCAGGTGTGAGGTCGATTTACTTATTCAAAGGGTTTCAGACCTTTGGGTTGTTTGTGCTGGTTAGATGATTTTAAAGGCCACATTAGCGGTACTGATTACCATTAGAGGAGGAGTTAACATTAGCTACGTGCTATCATCGTTAGAGGGATTGATACATCCTATTCCATGATAACTTTGATCATGAATCGCCTGTACCTGGTTGATGATCTAAACGGTACAGTTTGTTAGGTGACTTGAGCTGGTACGGGAAGTGTGGAGCTTATGTGCTGACACTTGTGGGTTACCACGTATACTTGGTTTAGATAACCAAGGAGGTAATTGGAAAGAAAGTAGCTTAGAGTGCGTTCGAATCACTTACGAGACTAGGCCACAATCGGGGTGGAAGATACCGAGGATGACCTTTAGGGAACAAGGACCGGAAGAAGACTGGCGACCAATCTTACTGTACCCGTGGCGGATCCAGAGAGCACGTAGTAGCAGACTGGTCGCCTGGAGCAGGCTGTTGCTACTACTGCAGATTACCAGGACATTGAGCAGGGACTGTGCCCTGAAGGCACAACAGAGGAGGGGACGGGAGCCACTAGCCAGACTGGACATTCAGGACAGTCAGGAGCTCAGAGAGGCGGACGGAGGACTCAGCCTTATCATTCCGGCCAGCCCGTTCTATCTCGCACCCTCACTCAATGCACCCTCAGTACTATCCAGTATCAGCCGCACCGGTACCCAGCCTGCCACCACCCGCCACAGCAGTCCCCCCCTCCACCGCCAGATCAGGACGAGTTTGCCGTTACCGAGAGAGCACAGACGAGGTCGTATTTGGTATTATCTCCTTATTCAGATGCAGATATAGTGGATCTGTACTCGTACTGTATTTCACATTATCCTCTAGGATGAGACTCCTAGCAGTCGTCATCTTGTATTCTACCATCGGTGAGTTTAGCGTCACTCAGGAGGTCAGAGCCTGCCCACTGACTTGGTAGATATTCTCACCGTGACCTGTGGTGCTGGAGATGGTTGATTTTGATATCATCCTCGGCATGGACTGCTTACTGCATACATGCCACAGTCGATTGCCGATGAGGGTGGTCACTTTCGGCCTCCGGACCAACCCTCGTGGGATTTCACCGGCATCCGGACGACGGCTTATCGGTTATTTCTGCGCTTCAGGCACAGAGATTGTATCACTGGGATGTCAGGGTTATCTTTATGAGTGATTAGCCGATGACAGCAGTAGTCCTCTCTCCGGATATCCAGTGGTCGGAGATATCAGATGTCTTTCCAGAGGAGCTACCGGGTTTCCTCCCAGGAGCAGTGAGTTACTATTGAGCTGATTCCGGGGACTGCGCCGGCATCTAAAGCTCCTTATCGCATGGCACCGAAAGAGTTGGACGAGCTGAAGGTCCAACTCCAGGAGTTATTGACGGGGTTCATCAGACCGAGTGTATCTCCTTGGGGTTCCCGGTTCTGTTGTCAAGAAGAAGGACGGTTCTTTGAGGTTGTGCATCGACTACAGACAGTTGAATGCAGTGACCATCAAGAACAAGTACCCCTGCCACGGATGAGGATTTGTTTGATCAGCTCAGGGACACCTCAGTGTATTCTAGGATTGATCTGCGATCCGGATATCATCAGTTGAGGGTCAGAGAGTCAGATAGTCAGAAGACAGCGTTCCGCACAGATATGGGCACTATGAGTTTTTGGTAATGCCATTTGGGCTTACCAACGCTCCAGCGGTATTCATGGATTTGATGAACCGCATATTCCTGGAGTATTTAGATCAGTTTGTGATTGTCTTCATTGATGACATCTTGATCTATTCGCTTCTGAGGAGGAGCATGCACAGCATCTTCGCATAGTTCTGGAGACCCTCCGACGGGAGCACTTATTTGCGAAGTTCAGCAATGCGCATTCTGGCTATCCTCAGTCGGTTTTCTGGGGCACGTGGTTTCCAGCCGTGGTATTTCAGTAGACCCCAGAAGATCGAGGCTGTCACCAGTTGGGAGCAGCCGAAGTCAGTTCAGGAGGTTCGTAGTTTCTTGGGATTAGCCGGCTACTATCGACGATTTGTCGAGGGCTTTTCGAGCATTGCTATGCCGCTGACACGCCTTACCAGGAAAGGCGTGAAGTTCACATGGACAGAGGCTTGTGAGTCTAGTTTCCAGGAGCTGAAGCAGAGATTAGTGTCGGCACCCGTCCTCGTTCTTCCATCAGGAGAGGACGGATTTGTGCTTTATACGGATGCATCTTATCAGGGATTGGGCGCCGTTCTGATGCAGCACGGGCGGGTAGTGTCTTATGCTTCTCGACAGCTGAAGGAGCATGAGAAGAACTACCCAGTTCACGATTTAGAGTTTGCAGCCATTATCTTCGCGCTGAAGATCTGGAGGCACCACCTGTACGGTATTACCTTTGAGATCTTCACTGATCATAAGAGTCTCAAATATTTGTTTACGCAGAAGGAGCTCAACCTCCGACAGAGGAGGTGGATGGAGTTCCTTAAGGATTATGATTGCACCATTAGCTACCACCCTGGGAAAGCTAATGTCGTGGCAGACGCATTGAGCAGGAAGTCCAGAGGGACTTTGGCCTGCCTCCTGGCATCAGTTACCGAGCTAGTTCGGGGTTTCTCAGAGTTGGGCTTAGAGGAGCAGGGACGGACTGAGCAGGGTATTCTTGTGACTATGATTGCTCAGTCTTCCATCCGGACGAGGATTCGAGAGGCCCAGGCCACTGATCTGCACCTGCAGTCCCTTGGCAGCCAGATAGCTTCAGCACAGCAGTCTGAGTTCACCAGAGATGACGAGGGTACTCTCTACTTCCGAGGGAGACTTTGCGTACCCGAGTCACATCCGGTCCGAGAGGAGTTACTGCAGGAGGCTCATCGTTCTCGCTTTGCTATCCACCCGGGCGGGACCCGTATGTACCGAGACCTGAGGCGTTCCTACTGGTGGAACGGCATGAAGAAAGACATCGCGGATTTTGTAGCTAGATGTCTAGTTTGCCAGCAGGTTAAGGCTGAGCGCCAGAGACCTGCTGGACTACTTCAGAGGATTCCCATTCCCGAGTGGAAGTGGGAACACATTACTATGGACTTCGTGATGGGATTACCGAGGACTCAGCGAGGACACGATGCGATTTGGGTGATCGTTGATCGATTAACCAAATCTGCACACTTTTTGGCCATTCGGAGGACAGACTCCTTGGACAGACTAGCAGAGCTATATTGTAGAGAGATTGTTCGGCTGCATGGTGTTCCGATGAGTATTATATCAGACCGAGACCCTCGCTTCACATCACGTTTTTGGCAGAGTCTGCAACGGGCCATGGGTACCGAGTTGAGGTTCAGTACCGCTTTCCATCCGCAGACCGACGGGCAGTCAGAGCGGACTATTCAGACTCTAGAGGACCTATTGAGAGCTTGTGTTGTGGATTTCGGAGGCAGCTGGGAGGATCATCTACACCTGGTTGAGTTTGCCTACAACAACAGCTATCATGCGGCTATACAGATGGCACCGTATGAGGCGTTGTATGGTAGGCCTTGTCGGACACCCACCCTCTGGGAGGAGGTTGGAGAGTCCCAGTTGCTAGGACCTCAGAGAGCACAGTTTGAGGCGGAGTTGGTCCGTACCATTAGACGACGGATGTCCGAGGCACAGGATCGACAGAAGAGTTATGCGGATCGGAGACGGAGACCTCTGGAGTTCTCCATTGGTGACCATGTGTTCCTTCGTGTTTCACCCACGAAAGGGGTGAAGAGATTCGGTCTTCGAGGTAAGCTTGCTCCGCGATACATTGGCCCTTTCCAGATTTTGGAGAGGATTGGAGCAGTAGCTTACCGTTTGGCATTACCACCTTCCCTATCTGGAGTGCATGACGTATTTCATGTATCGATGCTGAGACGGTATATACCAGACCCTACGCATGTGCTGTCAGACGTATCTATTTCCCTTCAGCCGGATACGACGTATGAGGAGGTTCCGACACGGATTTTGGGCTACAGAGAGCGCCAGTTGCGGAACAAGATCATCCGGTTGGTTAGAGTCGGATGGCAGCATCACTCAGATGAGGAGGCTACCTGGGAGCTTGAGGATGTCATCCGAGCTCGTTACCCTCACCTGTTCACTTGAGGTATGTGTGGTTAGTTACTGTTTAGTATTTATGTCAGCATACTTCTTGATAGTGGTATTATAGTGAATAACGAAATTTGGGGACCAAATTTTTATTAGTGGGGGAGGATGTAAAATCCGACACTTTTGATTAGGTTCCGGAAATTTTCGGAGAATTACCAGATAGATTCCGGGGTTCCGAGTCCTTGGATATAAACTTTAGGGACTAAAATGTAATAAAACTAAACGTTTCAAGGGCTAATGTGTAAGGAATTAAAACCCTAGGGGCGATTTTGCGAATATGCAGAACTTGGCTGGACCAAATGGCAAAGTGCCACTCTTATAACCCGTGCCCTAGCTCAATCGGCCGATCAAAACCGACTCCTCCACAGCCGCAACCTCCTTCGCTCGCTGCCCTAGCCGGAACCCAACAACCGACGGCCGACTCTCTTCTCTTCCACTGCCTTTCCCCTCTCTTTCACGCGACGCCGGCTACCAGGGGATTTCTTCTGGTTGACTAACCGACGCTGCAGCGGGCCGACGCTCGATTGGGATTGTCACACGGAAACCGTTCATCGAGAGGTCGTCGCCGGAGGTAGTCAACAAAGCTACGATCTCCGACCACAATAGAGGTAAGCCGAGTTCGTCAAGTTCTGATTTGTCTCCTGGGATTGATCTTGTTACAACGTTTTGGATTTTATTGATGTTGTGATTAGGGATCGCTGTGACCCTCCCCAGTAGAGATTGTGATTGCAATCCCTTTGGAACCGAGCTAGGGTTCATAGGGGAAAAGGTTGGTTGCGCCAATCTAGCTGTAGAATTCCTCACGTTTTGGGTGGCTGCTGAGTTGATGAACAACAATTGGAGCTGTGGGGTGGAGGATTCTTACCACCAGATTTGAGGTAAGGGCTTTGGGTGATTCCACTGTTAATGAGGATGATTTCTCTTTGAATTAAAGCTGTGTGATAAGTTTTAGGGTTGTGATCTTGGTTTTGAAAGTGAATCTGTCAGGGATTCTGGCTAGGATTTAATTAGAGGTTGCTCGGCTTATTATTGCAACATTCCAACTGTTTGAGATTTGTTTCCTAGCTGCGGTGTGTGAGGTAAGCTCAATTATGTTGTGGTTATTAGAATTAGGTGTTGGTTTCTTAAAAGGGGAAACTAGAGGTTAAATGTAGACTAAACCTAATCCTAAACGAATAAGGGTTTAATCATTTAATCAAGTTAATTAAATGAAAAGTGATGGATTAGGTTAACCCTAATATGGATTAGGGATTAATTAGCTAGTTGTTATTGTGTAATAGCTAATTAAATTAAATCCATGATACAGGAGCTTGACTTGGATTATATTTTGACGGGTGGTTCTGTCTCGTTGATACGGACTTCACCTATTCGGAGGCGGGTACCCTTTGACTTATCTATTTTGATATTGTCATTTTGTTATGCATAGAATGTTATAGATAGCAGTAAGATCCTACGCTATCCCTGGTTATTATGTTTGATCTGGATATTGTGGTTTACCCCTGTTTATTAGGTCAGTTCTGGATACTTGTTGTTTATCCTTGAGTTATTATGCTGTTAGTTCCATACAGTCTCTAGTATTGTCATCTCTACATGTATGCTTAGATATCGTAGGGTATCTCTTGCATTTGACCTTGAGGGATCTGTATTTCAGTTCAGTATACCTTGTAGGATACCTGTATTTCCTGTTATAGGATTTCAGACTGAGACTTAGCCTACTGAGGACTTGGGAGGGAGGTATGTGTATCTATCATACACCATCCTTGCACTATTGCATGCCGGCGATCAGCGACTCCCTTGTGGTTGAGCCTAATCGTCTTCCGGTACATGACGGGCACACACGGCCACTCATGGGTTAGTGGATACCGTAGATGTGTGCCTTTGCCCTGTATTGCTCCGTTCGGCCACTATTGGAGGGTGAGCGCGGGCGTGGTAGCAAGCAGGGATCCCTTCTCGTACTGAGCCACGAGGAGATGAGAGCTTGACTCCCCCAATTGCTTGGGGTTAGGAGCGTGGTCTCCGCCAGCATCCTGGCCACCCGGTCACTCAGGAGCAGTGATGGCAGGGTGTACAGTTGTCAGAGCCCTACCTTTTCAGACGTCCCTATGACAGGTGTACGATGATTCTGTCTGGTGTCAGGGGTGACACATGTCATTGCACCATGTGCATACTTTGCATCGTGCATTGTTTGCTGCACTTGATTCTTGCACTTGTTTGACATTGCATATTCTGGAGACTTGTTATCTGAGACTATATGTCTATTTGTCTTCTTTTGGTATTTCTTACCCTCTGTACAGGTTAGATGGATTCAGGTATGTACCTACCCAGTATTTTCAGTTTCAGTCTTTCCCTCTTGTTGATATGAGACTGTATTAGCTGAACTCTTATTGTTGGTATAACCTTCTATGCATATCTGTTGGGTATCCGCTGAGCTATGGACTCACCCCGTTGCCATATATGTTTATTTCAGGTTGATGTCTGCGAGGAGATCCCGAGCCGCCAGTCCCTAGCTCCAGAGGAGCTCCGCTTGGTTTTATTTGATGTTTGTGTTGCTTATGGACCCTGTAGTATTTTCCTATGCTTCCGTTGTGATGTTTCGAACATGTATTCATGTTTAATTCGATAGTATTGTACTTTTGAGTCCTATGTTGGACTTCGATTGGTTTTGGTTTTGTTCCTGCCCCCTGGCAGCTCAGGTGAGTTCGGATTTGGTTTTTCGATAGTTATAATCATATAACTGTTGTTTTTGCATATATCTGAGGCCTGAGGCCCTTTAAACTGCGTGGTTGTGCTATATATATATTGTATACAGGTTATATTGTCTGTGTGTATGTGTAAATTGTCCGCCGGACAGGGGAGGTGCTGTCCGATTTTATATTGGATCAGCGGCTCCTGGGTCTCGGGGCGTGACACCTCTATCGCCGGTCGGACATCGTCAGCTACGTACGGGAGGAAGTTGAGCGGAGGCCACCCTCCTGCGTAGAGATGTGACTGCCGTCCGTACTCTGCCGCTGCTAATCCTGAGCAACCGAGTAAACGGTATGCTGTCGGTGTAACACCCCTACTCCATGACCTATCCTGGCGATATCATTAATAGCCCCAGGCTAAGACCTATCCTGGCAATATCTCTATCAGCCCCAGGCCATCACCTATCCTGGCTATATCACTAATAGCCCCAGGCTAAGACCTATCCTGGCGATATCTCTATCAGCCCCAGGCCATCACCTATCCTGGCTATATCACTAATAGCCCCAGGTTAAGACCTATCCTGGCGATATCTCTATCAGCCCCAGGCCATCACCTATCCTGGCTATATCACTAATAGCCCCAGGCTAAGACCTATCCTGGCGATATCTCTATCAGCCCCAGGCCATCACCTATCCTGGCTATATCACTAACCGCCCCAGGCCATCTCTGGAGGATATCACTATCTGAGTGTTAACACCTCCCCCATGTATATAAATGGGGGAGAGACTTCTCTCTCTCATCTCCTGGTATATGGACTACTCAAGGAGGGGCATCTGCCTGCTACCACGCTCCGATTCACTAACCCATGAGTGCATGAGCGGAGTAGCACAGAGCACACTACCCATACTCCGTCAACCACTAACCCATAAGTGGTCATATGGATAGGTCAGTATGACTGTCGACCTGACTCACCCATAAGGGGCCCCTGATCGACAGTGATGCACAGTGCACAATGATGCATGACTCTGGTCAAACAGCATCCACTATCTAGTCCACCTATATCAACATGATATGCAAGGATCATGGATAATGCACCATAGCCTAGGTCCTAAAGGTATATGTATCACATGTCAGGTTTATCATAAACAGTATCAGCAAAGGTAGAGCAGGTATAAACTAATATTTTACCCTACCGCTAAACATAGCATATCAAGCATATCAGCTAGGACCAATCTAAAAGATAAGTCAGAGGTACCCGCCTCGATACAAAGAAGTCGGAGCGACGAGAATCCCGTCCAAAATAATATCCACGAAGCGTGAACTATGTAAATGCCCTGCATCAAAAATATTACTCAGCTATATACACAAAGTAACTAATCACCCACTAATTCATATTAGTGGTGATCTAATCATCGTAATCATTTAATTAACATTAAATTAAATAATTAACTACTCGATTAGCCGAAGTCTCAAGATTCATAAGAAAATTAAGCAACTTAAAGCTAATCCCCAATCCCATGTTGCTCTCGGCAGGGACACAACACCACAAGCACACAAACACTTACCAAACTCCCGAACAAAAATCTCAACCCTAAAGACCTAGTCTTCTTCATCAATCTCCCAGCCAACACAGAATTATCCAAATCAACCAAGAACTAACAGATCTAAAGCTCTCGGCAATCCAAACAGGCCAATCCATAGCAATTTCAATACTCCAATCTAAATCACAATAACCCACATGATCAGAAGCAATTTGAGATCCAAACGCCCCTGCTCAGAAACTATTCCAATCCAACAGCATCACAGAAACAATCGTCATCCAAAACTAACGAACTGATCTATCCTCGCATGTTTGCAAACACACATCCAATCAACTTCTCAAGTCATCCAAAATCCTGGCAAAAAAAAACTCAAACGGAAACAACAAGAATAATTTGATCCAAAGGAATCGAGACCCAGCCATCCACATCATCAAATCCCAAATCGCAGAATCAAGATTCTTACCCGGATCGGCGCCGATTCCCAACCTGTCTCAGCCTTCAACCGCGGCTAGGGTTCGCAGAGATAAGAAGAGAGGAAAAGGGGTGGCGCGGCTGCGATCTAGGTCTCGTACTCACGGCGGGGCATCGGGCGGAGGCTGCGAGTGAATGAAGAGGAGGAGAAGAGATCGGCGCTTGGCTGCGATCCATGGCGCGTGAGGAAGAAGAAGAATCGTTGCTTGGCGGCGCTGGTCGAGAGAAGGAGAGGAAGAAAGGAGTTGGCGTGGTTGCGGCGCGTGAGGAGAAGAAAAGGAAGAAGTGGAAAGGGGGAAAATCGGAATCTGCCTTAGGGCAAAGGGATAAATTAAAGGGTTGGTCTTTTACAAATACCCCCTGCATATTAGTTATTTGCTTGACACCCTTAAATCAGCCCTTCTTACCTCTAAGCCCTCCAAAATTTTCAAATGCTAACACATGACACTTTATATGCACACGTCCGATTATCGTTTGGACACCATCGGCGGCCTCCGAATCAAACTATATCCTGGGAGACACGGTGAATCCGTCGGAGATCGTGCATGTAAGGTGTCACGTTATTAACTATGATTTTCACTCTCCCATTTTCACTCTCCCAATCATTATTCTAAACCAAATAAGGCGAGAATTATCACAGCAAAACAACTGTGAAATCAAGACAGGACGGTGGCAAAATCATAATGAAGCTAAGCGGCCGAGCTCGGACTTAATGAAGCAACCACGAAATCATGACCAGACGGCCAAGCTAGCTAGCCACAACATTGCTGCCGAGAAGTTGAGATTGCCACAAAGTGACAGCTAGGCAACTAATTTAGTGGCAAAATCACTTGACAACGTAGCCTCGAACCATAGCCAACATGACCGGTAGCGATTTCGCCCCCTTGGTGTTGATTTCACAGTCGGACGGCCGCCCAACTAAACAACCACAACCTTACGATCTCTTGGCTACAATTTTGTAGCCACCGGTTGAGCAATAGTTTAGCCACAAATTGTGAGATCTTAATTTGATAATTTAAAAATTAAGTTAAAAGTATTCAAGTCGTGGAAATAGTTGTTACTCTCTCTCTCTGTTTTTTTATGGGTAAATTTTCCTAAACTCCCCACTTACCAAGTCAACTTTGCATGCAATCCCTACATAAACATTTCTTTGCATGCAATCCCTGATGTGATATTTGGTGAGTATTATTTGAAGAAAACTGAGTATAAAAGTTAAAAAACTGAGTATGGCAGTTTGCATCCACCACATCAATAACCCTCTACTCAATTTTCACTCTTTTATACTCAAGTTTCACCCTTTTATACTCAGTTTTCACTGATGTATACTCAATTTTCCCCCTTTTATACTCAAATCCATCAGGGAGTAAAAACAAAGAAAAACTTGTGTGGGGAGTGATTGCAAAGTTCAAAGGGCTATTAGGGATTTAATGGCAATTTACCGTTTTTTTATTCGTTTAAATATTTCTACGCTTTTAACTGTAGCTTATTTGAATTTTTTTTTTCGGGAGGAAGTGGGGAGGGGGATTGATGATTAATAAGTCCATTGTCGCCCTTTTAAAATTTGAGAATTAAAATCTAACAAAGTTAGTATGTTCATCCTTCTCATATTTAGCCATAATATTCGAATTAGTAATTTCATGATTTATCTTTTTCGTGTTAATCCTAAGACAAGTTAAGTTAGCAAAGCGTTGGATGAGTAAATTCTCTTTCGCCACCTTATTTGATTTTTTTTTAATTTTATTTTTTTAATTTGTTTAATTATTTAATGAGCATAAATTTTTTATTCATTTTGATTTTTTTAATTTAAATATTTTTCATGATATCTGTTTGATGAACATTTTAATCTGAAATAGACGTTTAAGATAGTTTATTTAATTTAATAAATTGTCTAAAAGTATTAAATCAATTAGCAAAGGTAAATTATATTGGACGTACCGTCGGAGATATTAAAATAAATTAAAATTAATTAATTTTAATTTATCTATTGAGTGACCTGAAAGTCCCGAGTTGCCTTGTATATAGAGCTGGAGGCTCCTGCGTTGGATCTCTCGAACCGGATTTCTCGAATAGGATTTTCCAAGTCGGATTTCCTGAACTAATCTCCCAAACAGGACTTCCCGAGCTGGACTTCCCAAACTGGATTTCCCTAGTCGGACTTCCCGAATCGGACTTCCTAAACCGGATTTCCCTAGTCAGACTTCCCGAATTGGATTTCCCGAGTCGAACTTCCCGAACCGGACTTACCGAGCTGGATCCCTCGAACCAGACTTCCTGAGTGAATCTCCTGAACCAGATTTCCTAAGCCGAACTTCCTGAACCGGAGAGGAAGAGTTGCTGAGGCTTGCGTAATGTAGTTTTCTTAAAATAGAGTTGTCCTCCTCTATCGGTGCTTCGAGGTTATGATGGACGCCTATTTCCCAGGATACAACAGCGGGAGCACATACACAACTAAGCACTAGTTGTTCGTGACGAACTGAGAAAGTACCCGATTGCAATCATGGGTAATCATCGAATAAGAACATGCGAAAGACTTGGGGAACAAGATAGAAGGCAATTGTTGCTCTCTCTATCTTTTTTGCTCTCGGTCACAACCTCTTTATATAAGGCTCAAACTCATACAGTGATTAATAACTGAATTAACGTCAGTTACTGCTCATTAACCATCCAGATCAACATTTGAAATTACCGCCACGTAATAGATTTTACATTAATTCAATTAATGCATCCATTACATTTGAGCAAAAAATTTCTCAGACGGCAAAACGTTGGTTTATTCGCTTGGACAAATTTTCTCCCGACTGGTCCTACATTCGACACACGCAGGTCGTATACGTACACGAGTTAACTTGGTTTAGTACAAATTCGGGCACTAGATTTGCACCCCTCCCCCTCCCTGGCACACTCACGCGTGAAAGAGAGCTTCTCCTCATGTATTTGTTCACAACCAATATGCTTGTGAATCAATTTAAACCAACCAATATACCTTGAAACTCCCAATATGAACTAAAGTCTCATTCATAATGGAGTCTCTTTCCTCTCCACATTCTTTTCCATTCACTTATAACCAACAAATTAAACATTAAAGTTACATTTAGTTTATGTACAACCCCGCACATAATCATTCCTTCAATGCATCACTTACATGACCTTGGGTATGGGTATGATTCAATGATAAATGTACTATATTTTACCAAATCGAGTGAGAGTCGTTTCTCAAAATTTTATCACCTGAACACACCCCATTATACGTTTGACACTTGAGCTCTCATATTTATCCTCCTTCTTGTTGATGCAGTCTGACCCTGATTATTGTTTTGGTGTTGACACCGATTTTAGTTTAGGTGGATGATTATTGATGATGATTAAGTCCTGATCGGGGATCAGGCATGGTATGAAAAATCCTAACTTGGAGGGCTAGGTGTTGGAAAATCCTAACCTGGAGGGTTAGGTGTTGAAAATCCTAGCTTGGAGGGCTAGGTGTGTGAAAAGTCCTAATTCGGAAGAGGTGGGTGAAAAGTCCTAGCTTGGAGGGCTAGGTGAAAAGTCCTAACTTAGAGGGTTAGGTGCAAATTCCCATCTTGGAGACTTAGGTGAAAAAATCCTGGCTTGGAGGGTCAGGTCCTAGCTTGGAGGGCTAGGTTTGGAAAGTCCTAATCCGGAAGAGTTGGGTGAAAAGTCCTAGCTTGGAGGGCTAGGTTGGAGCCCCTGGATCGGTCTGGTGACCGATCAGGGAGTTGGCACGGTGCTCCTTCGTGGATCGGTCTGGTGACCGATCCAGCGATAACTGATCGTTCTGGTGACCGATCAGGGAGTATGCGTTTCACCCATTGCTTGGCTCCTGATCGGTCTGGTGACCGATCAGGGAGCAAACAGTGAGGTTGAGTTCCCTTGCTGATCTGCTCCTGATCGGTCTGGTGACCGATCAGGATCACTGTGCAGATCGTTCTGGAGAACGATCCAGCGTCGCAGGTTCCTCTCTATAATCGATCAGGACGGAGCCTGATCGGTCTGGTCACGACCTGATCGGTCTGGTGACCGATCAGGAGGTTGCCTGATCGGTCCAGTGATCGATCAGGAGGTCTGGACTGCGAAGCTCAGAAATCGCCCGTTAAAGGGGTGGATCGGTCGGGTGATCGACCCACAACCTGGGATCGGTCTGGTGATCGATCCAGGAGAGTCCCAAAGAAATCGCGATTTCTAATCGAGCGTTGGGGACCGATCAAGACGGAGCCTGATCGGTCTGGACCCAGCCTGATCGGTCTAGTGACCGATCAGGAGGCTCTCCGATCGATCCGATGACCGATCACCTTAATTCAAATTGCACTGTCAGACGCTCTGATCGCGCCTGACCGTATCCGATTCTCTGCTGCTTAGATTTGATACTTGATTTACTATGTGATATGCTGCTCTAACACTCTGATTAAGCTGCAGGTGACAGGGGAGGATTCAAACACTCAAGGAGAAGTCAACGGAGGCTTTCCTTGGAGCAGGTTTGTCCGTTTTCCATCTCAGGTTGCAACGGCTGGAGCTGCAGACTGGAGCTGTCGACTGGAGCTTGGCTGAGGGGAGCTCAGGAAGTCCAGGGAGGGCTCAGTGGTAGCTGGCGTTGGCAGGAAAGCAGCTGGAGGCTGCAGGAGATGCTGTCACCTGGTGCTGAGTGGAGAAACAAAAGGACGGAAGAAGGCTTCGTTGAAGCAGAGTTCTAGAGTTTACGAACTAAGTTCTTGCTGCGCCTTTGTGTTCTCCACATCTAGCTTGTGCGTTCTAAAGTTTTCATCACCTCGAGCAAGCTACTGCAATCGAGAAGCAATCATCCATTACTTGAGCGCTTGAAGGA
>JAGFNQ010006635.1:56435-124230 GCA_024364735.1 Boesenbergia rotunda
GAAGATCAAATGTAATTAATGAGTCCCATATAATTTACAAGCTCACTTCTAGCAAACATATTCTTACATCAGTTCAAAGGGTTGCTATCTAATTCTGGACAACGCTCCTTGATTCGATGGGCATGCAAAGGATGAGGAACTGAAAATGAATGGTGCATCGAATAGCCCTTGCTAGTTAAAGCTTTTCCTCACTGCGTTGCTGATCAAATTAAAGCTTAGCTTGCACTGTCCAAGAGAATAATAATAATAGGATCGCAGTGATGCAGATCATCCTGCTCGTTTCCTGCATGCATCATGCAATTTACTGAGATGGCATTGGCATTTATTTGGTTCAAAGATGCTGAGTTTAACTTCTGTTGGAAGTTTTCTTAGTCATTGAAAAGGTGCATTTGACTAATGGAAGAAAGAATAATTTGCTTTTGTGGCGAACATGTTGTTCTCCCAACCTTGCCCATATGTTTATTGCATTATTCCCATACCACAATAAATGTTTTTATATACTTGCTTTGTACCATGAGAATTTTCAAAATAGAGTTCTAAAGTACAGGCAGTATTTATTTTAACAAAACAACAATTTGATCTTTTGTAAAATATAATAAAACAGGATCCTTCTATTAAGTTGTTTAACATTTAGACTTAAAATTTAGATATTTTAAAATAAGGTAAGTAAACTTGGGGTCAAATAAAAAATGAAAACATTTTTAACTAAGTTTTGTTTTGAAATTTCAGGAGAAAATATTTTCTTGGTTAGAGAAAAAACAAAATTAATTAAAAAAAAAAGATTGGGAAAGAGAACAGAAACAGTGTTGAAGATGAATTAATTACCTTTGCAGCCGATGAGGTGAGAGAGACGGAGGCAGTGGAAGACGCCGAAAGGGGCGCCGCCAGTCCGAGGTTGTATGCCATGGTGCCGTCGGGGTGGAAGAGTCCGTAGTTTCTCTCTGACGTGGGTCCGGGCTTCAAGTCCTCGTTGAACATCGCGAACAGGTAGACCTCGAGCCTCCGGTTGGGCACCAGCGGCGTCCCCTCGTTCGCCATCTGCCTCACCAGCAGGTTCCTGTTGTACAACCGCGCGTTCTCAGCGCTCGCCCCCACCTCGTCGGCGTCTCCTTTCGACGGCCACCCGGTCTCCGCTACGCGCACCTCCACTCCTCCGTACCCTAACCGCTCGAGCGCGAAGATCGCCGCGTCGACCTGCGCGTACAGCATGTTGTCGTAGCGCAGCCGCGTGTGGGGATCCTCCATCCCGCCGTTGGGGTTGAACAGAACGTAGTCCAGCGGAATCCCCGACGGGTCGTCCTTGTACGCGAAGTACGGGTAGGCGTTGACCCAGAAGGGAGCCCTCGTGGCAGCCAGGAACTGCAGGAACGGCGCCATAGTGCCGGCTAGCTCCGCCTTGAACGCCCCCGACGACGGCGGGTACGAGCTCTCCAACACCGCCAGGGAGTTGGCACTGGAGACGTGGATGCGATCGCCGATGCCGATCTGGACGAGCGCGGCGCGGATGCTGGCCATGGCCGGGGCGAGGTTGGCCATCGCCGCCGCGTCGTCGCTGGTGAACACCTCGTTCCCCACTGCGATGCCGGTGATCATGGTGGCCGGGAAGTAGGGCTGCACGTTGGCGGCTACCCATTGCAGCGCCAGCTGGGGGTCCATCAGCTGGCGAATCTCCTCGTTCGGCACCGTTACGATGATGTCGATGCCGGTGTTTGCGAAGGCCGTGAGCACTTGAGGGTTGGTGTCATAGATCCTCGTGTTGTTCACCTTCAACGACTTCAACAGCATCAAAACTTGTTCTGGACTCGGTAAATTGTTGGCAACTTGGCCGTAGTTTATGCCGATGCTGGAGCCAAGCTGGAAGAGGCCAAAATCTATCACCAAAACAAGCCAAAAAGTAAAAACAGAGGGTCATGTCCTGTTCTATCAAAACATAATGTAGATTGACAGAGAATTAAGGAACCTGAGGAAAAGATGCTCGTGAACAAAGCAACATGCAAAAACATCCTCGATTTGAACAACATTGAATCACTCATTCTTCTTGGCTTCGGTTGTGTGGGAGTTTGTCGAGTACTTAAGCAGGTAGTTGTTCTTTAATTAGTTTATCAAAGCTGAAGAATTTATATGCGCTTCGCTAAGTTGGTAGTGCTTGACACGCAATGGACTAACGCTGCTGCCTTCTTTCCACTCAGGTGCCCTGTAAGCCACCCTGCTCTTCACCTTAGACCAAGGAAATAACAGAGCAATATCCTTGAGGTGTCTTTATCACAATTAAATCGTTTCAGACCTTAAAATTGAACATTGAACATGCCCATTACCTTCCTTAATCGTTCAAAGCAATTCCGATCTATTTGTAATTGTCTGCGAGCAGATGAGGCTCCCCATTTTCCCAATCATGTCGGCAATATGCGACTTTGCTTATCTCTTCCTTTTAGTTTTAGGTGATGTGTGAGGTAGGTTGCGCCAACTTTTATGATAAGCAAATAGTCCGAATAAGTTTCTGTCAGTGTTGTGAAAGTCTTTCTTTGATCTAACCGATTTATCCTCCTTTATGTATACTGCCGACTCATAGTTGTCGGGATAACATTTTCATGGTAACAGCAAACTTCAAATTTTTAAGTGCAATCAGTTCTTGGTAGAAAGATCAGGACCAACCCTATCAATGGTCCAAACAAGGGCAATGATCAATATGTCAAAAGGAGACTATTTAGTCTAGTAATGCTATTAGTGCATAGTTAATCACTTGACAGCCGAAAGGTCCATGAGGACATGGTTTTTATGGGTTTATATATATGCACTATCATCTTGATGCAGCAAATGGAATGCCACTGGGACGACAGATTCTTACTGCTTTTATCGAGAGTTGAGTTTGATAGAAGAAGAAGAATAAGAAGAAAAGGAGTGAAAATACTATTCTTACTTTCGCAATTACTATTCTTTCTATTTTCTTTTTCACTGCGAGACTACTGTTAATTGTTTTGCATCGAAGTCAGAGCAATCAATCTGAGGTTGAAAATATTATCCACGAAGAGAAAGAACATACAACTTCGTTCTTTTTCCTTTTGTTTGGTGGATCGTGAAAGATATGTATGACCAACGAACAGCACATGCTCCAAATCGGATAACTAAGTAAATTAAAGATAAGGCGCAGTGCAAAAGAGTGTATTGAGTTGCGGATGACGGATTGGGTACGTGGAGATGGGAACGCGACAGAGATTGTTTTGCTTGTGCTGACTTGATTTGCTGCTTGATTTATGTCAGCGATGGCGAAAAGCGAGAAAAAGGCAGGAAAAAAAAGAGAGAAAAAAAAGGTGAGGCTCAGATTTGCATGGAAGATCTCGTGCTCTGAACATGGTGGAGGATTTCGCGCCTTTAATATCTTCATCGTTTGAGATTACTCCTCTGCGTTCTCTTTTTGGTCAACTCATTTGGATTTATCCATTAGCTTGCTTTTATGCACGGAAATTGGAGTGAGAGAAGATTAACCATGCAGGATTCGATCTAGATTAATTCTTACAAACGAAAAAGAGGGAAAGATAAAAGAAAGATGTATACACGACGAGAAATACAGTTTTCAGTCATAAATTAATGACAGAATTAAATTTTAATTATTAAATAATAATTGATTTAAAATTTTCATCTCTAGTTAATTAATGATGAAGTTAAGTTATTCCATCATTATTTTTTTGTTTTAGCTTTAATTTTTTATTTTATCGATAGTGATCGAATTTTAATTTTTAAAATCAATTTCTATTTTACGATCGATATTTTATAATGGCCGAAAAATACTGGCCGATTAAAAACTTCAATCTCAAATTAACTATTATATTGTTAACAACCTAATTTTAAAATTCATCTCTAATTTGCTACGCTATTTTATAATGATCACAAAATAAAGATTGAATTTAATATTTTTCCATTCGAATTAATGATTGAAATAAATATTTTCATTGTTAATATTTTACTTTTACTTTAAAAAAAAATCACTTCATAGTTCACAATCGCTTAAACTCTAATCTCCAATCCTTCTTTCTCTCCCCTCTTCGTTCTTGGGCACGCGAGGCGGTCGTCCACTGCCATGTGAGGCAGCCGCCCAAGTGAGGCAGCCGCCCATGGGTGCATCGCGCATGCAGCTCCCAGTGGCCGCATTACTGGCGGGTTGTGGTCGCGCGACTACCGGTGGTCTTGCTAGGCGGCTGCTTGTGTCTACGCTAGGAGATGTTAACGTCACGAGTAATTACTTGTGCTCGCTCATAACTCGTTCCTTCCTCCCACCGCTGACAGAAAGCTTCTCGTCGATCAAGGCCTCCTCACACAGGAGTATGTAGCCGCATCGCACAACATTTTCTTTGATAACTATTTATATTTGTTATTTCGGCAATTTACCATTCCTATGAATTGAAAATTATCAAAAGACGTATCATGATTTTATTTTCACCAAAGGGCGCACTCATTTTAGTGAACTTCCTCTTATACCCCTCCTGCTAACTTCTGTCTTTCTCTTTCTCTCTCAGTAACAAATTCCGAGACGTCTGCACATATTTTTTCAGACTTTTATTTTAAAATAATATATTATGGAATCGGCGCTAAACTAAAAAACGTAAGATAAAAATCGAAAAAATATTTCAGATAAAAAATATCTCATCCAACGTGATTTAAAAATATAAATAAATGATTTTTTATATTTGATTAATAGAAATGAATATATTAAATAATATTTAATAAATATATTAATATATAAAAAAATTGAAATCAACAGATTTCAGGCCCAGCGTGGGCCTGAAACTTTTTATTTTAGGCCCACGTTGGGCCTAAAATCTTTTGATTCAGGCCCGACGTGGACTCAATTTTTGTTTTCTATTTTAAAAATATATTAATATATAAAAAAACCTATCAAAACACGTAATTTCAGATTAAAACGCAGGGTCTGAAGTCACGCTAAGAGGGCCTGAACACAGATGTGTTCAAGCCCTCTAGGCCTAAGGAATGTTCATGCCCTCCTTGGGCCTGAACAATCTTGGATAAATATAAGTAAATTAAATAAAAATATAAATAGTTCTAGTTAGAGTTGAGCTAGGAGATGGTATTTTTGGTGTCTAAACTTCTAATGATTATAAATTATGTTGCAATAGGAGATTTTTAGGTCTATCAGTGGGTTTTCACCAAAACCCACTGATGGACCTAGGATATTTGGATTTCTCAAAATCCAATATCAATAGTTAGAGTTGAGCTAGGAGATGGTATTTTTGGTGTCCAAACTTCTAATGATTATAAATTATGTTGCAATGGGAGATTTTTAGGTCTATCAGTGAGTTTTCACCAAAACCCACTGATGGACCTAGGATATTTGGATTTCTCAAAATCCAAAATCAATAGTTAGAGTTGAGCTAGGAGATGGTATTTTTGGTGTCCAAACTTCTAATGATTATAAATTATGTTGCAATAGGAGATTTTTAGGTCTATCAGTGGGTTTCGGTGAAAACTCACTGATGGACCTAGGCTATTTGGATTTCTCAAAATCCAATATCAATAGTTAGAGTTGAGCTAGGAGATGATATTTTTGGTGTCCAAACTTCTAATGATTATAAATTATGTTGCAATGGGAGATTTTTAGGTCTATCAGTGAGTTTTCACCAAAACCCACTAATGGACCTAGGATATTTGGATTTATCAAAATCCAATATCAATAGTTAGAGTTGAGCTAGGAGATGTTATTTTTGGTGTCCAAACTTCTAATAATTATAAATTATGTTGCAATAGGAGATTTTTAGGTCTATTAGTGGGTTTCGGTGAAAACTCACTTATGGACCTAGTATACTTGGATTTTTCCATACTTAATATCTCTATTTAGAATTTATTTAGGAGATGCTATTTCTGATGTACAAACTTAGTACCAATAGTTTTTAGTTATGTTCTCTAACCGTATCAGTTGGCACACAAAGATGTATAAATATGACTGCATTTTGGTCACATGCAGTTAAAAGAAACATCTCTTTCAACATGATTTAAAAAATATAAAGAGATAATTATTTATTTTTGATTAATCTAAATTAATTGAATGAAAAAGCGTCATTTTTAGAAAGAGATGTTTCTAAATTAATCTAAATTTTTTATAATTTAATTGAATGAAACAGTGTCATTTTTATGTCTTTCTCAGTGTTTTTTATTGTGATTTCAGAAATATAAAGAGATGTTTCTTTACGTTTCAGACTTACGTAAAAAAAACCTATCATAACATATGATTTCAAGCCGAAGCAGGACCTATCAAAACACGTAATTTTATATTCAAACGCAGAGTAAAATTGCACTAGGAGGGCTTGAATACAGATGTATTCAGGCCCAAGGAGGGTCTGAATACAGATGTATTCAGGCCCAAGGAGGGCCTGAATACATTTGTATTCAGGCCCAATACAAATGTATTCAGGCCCTCCTTGGGCCTGAATACATCTGTATTCAGGCCCTCCTTGTGCGATTTTACCCTGCGTTTGAATATAAAATTACGTGTTTTGATAGGTCTTGCTTCGGCTTGAAATCATGTGTTATGATAGGTTTTTTTACGTAAGTCTAAAATATAAAGAAACATCTCTTTATATTTCTGAAATCACAATAAAAATCGCTGAGAAAGACATAAAAATGACGCTGTTTCATTCAATTAAATTATAAAAAATTTAGATTAATTTAGAAACATCTCTTTATAAAAATGATGCTTTTTCATTCAATTAATTTAGATTAATCAAATATAAAAAATTATCTCTTTATTTTTTTAAAATCATGTTGAAAGAGATGTTTCTTTTAACTGCATGTGGTCAAAATACAGTCATATTTATACATCTTTGTGTGCCAACTGATACGGTTAGAGAACATAAATGAAAACTATTGGTACTAAGTTTGTACATCATAAATAACATCTCCTAAGTAAATTCTAAATAGAGATATTAAGTATGGAGAAATCCAAGTATACTAGGTCCATCAGTGAGTTTTCACCGAAACCCACTAATAGACCTAAAAATCTCCTATTGCAACATAATTTATAATCATTAGAAGTTTGGACACCAAAAATACCATCTCCTAGCTCAACTCTAACTATTGATATTGGATTTTGAGAAATCTAAATATCCTAGGTCCATCAGTGGGTTTTGGTAAAAACCCACTGATAGACCTAAAAATCTCCTATTGCAACATAATTTATAATCATTAGAAGTTTAGACACCAAAAATATCATCTCCTAGCTCAACTCTAACTAGAACTATTTATATTTTTATTTAATTTACTTATATTTATCCAAGATTGTTCAGGCCCAAGGAGGGCATGAACATTCCTTAGGCCTGGAGGGTCTGAACACATCTGTGTTCAAGCCCTCCTAGCGTGACTTCAGACCCTGCGTTTTAATCTGAAATTACGTGTTTTGATAGGCTTTTTTATATATTAATATATTTTTAAAATATAAAAAAAATTTAAGTCCACGTCGGGCCTGAATCAAAAGATTTCAGGCCCACGCTGGGCCTGAAATCAAAAGATTTCAGGCCCGCATGAAATATGTTGATTTCAATTTTTTTATATATTAATATATTTATTAAATATTATTTAATATATTCATTTCTATTTATCAAATATAAAAAATTATTTATTTATATTTCTAAATCACGTTGGATGAGATATTTTTTATCTGAAATATTTTTTCGATTTTTATCTTACATTTTTTAGTTTAGTGTCGATTCCATAATATATTATTTTAAAATAAAAGTATGAAAAAGCATGTGCAGACGTCTCGGAATTTGTTACTGAGAGAGAAAGAGAAAGGCAGAAGTTAGCAGGAGGGATATAAGAGGAAGTTCACTAAAATGAGTGCGCCTTTTGGTGAAAATGAAACCATGGTACGCCTTTTGGTAATTTCTAATTCTTAGGTACGCCCTTTGATAAATTGTCGTTGTTATTTTTATATAGTTGTGTGTGTAATCTTGTTGGTTTAGTTTTTATTAATCTACATTAAGAGATTTTTTTTTCAACATGTAGATTTTTCAGTTTAAGTTTAGAATAGTAAAAAAAACTATTAGCGACGGAAATATTTATCACTAATCGGTCACTAAATGAGTCATAGCGACCGATTTTCTCCGTCGCTATAAAATGGGTTGCCGACGTGTAGACCCGACCCCAGGCCGGATCCAGCCCGGACCCGGCCCGGGTCAACGGGCCGAGTGATCCATTGACCCGGTTCGCCGGGCCGAACCGGAACCGGCCCAGCATCCTGCCGGGCCGGTTACGGTTCGCGTCGCCAAAACCCGTAACCGCCGGTTCGCCTGAATAAGGACGGGCGAAGTGGCGGAGCGCGAGCAGAAGCGCCGGCGAAGGGGGTTCCGGAGGCGCGTTTCACAGATCGAAGGAGGTAACGGGGCGGCGGAGGCAGGCGCTGGCGACGACGCCGAGATCGTTCTCCAGCCCTTGCACGGGGATGGTGAAGGAGCAGCGCACGGATCGAGACAGCAATGGTGAAGGAGCAGCACGTGAAGGAGCAGCGCGCGGATCGAGACAGCAATGGTGAAGGAGCAGCGCACGGATCGAGACAGCAGAATAGATCTATAATGATATATTAAATCTGTTCCTTGTTTTTGCAAACCTTCCTTTCAATAGTTTGCCTTTTTTTTTTCTTCCTGCCTAAATTTATTTTTTTTTAATTTAATTTTTAATTTTTTTAATATAATAATCTTGAACCGTGACGAACCGTAAACCGAACCGTGAACCGGCGGTTCCGAACCGTGAACCGTAACCGGCTTGGGCGATTAAGGTTAAGGGTCGACCTCCTACGAACCATCGAATCGGCGGTTCCGAACCGTCGAACCGTCGGTTCCGAACCGTGGTCGGGTCTACCGACGTGTTATAATGATAAATTTTAATTCCATTGCTAATTAACGATGACAATTAATATCCTTCGCTAATATTAACGATATAATTTAACCTTCCGTCGTTATAATTAGATTTTAATGACGGAAGGTTAAATTCTGTCGTTAACATTAGCAACAAATGCTTAAATTCTGTCTCTAATTTACGATGAACTAAAAATTTTGTCGCTAGATTCGTTAACGAAATAGATGATTTAATCATGCATCTCAAAACAAATGTATTCATTGGCTTACCAGAAATCCTAAAAATAAAAAGCATCTTCGGGTCTAGCTATCGGTTAAATATCATCAGAATTTCGAAAACACTTGCAATATATGATTTTCACATGATCAATAAAATAATATGAACAGTAAGAAAATATACTTCTTCGGTTAAATAAGCATTACATAGTAATTCCTCAACTCTTATTTTGTTATATATGAACATTATTATTTAATTTTCTAAAAAATCATTCAAATAAATAATCCATCTGTACTGTACAAGACTAACTAGTTGTGTCTCGTAAGGTAAATGAACTTGTAGATGTTCCATTGAATCAAAAAAATTAAATGGAAACATGCGCTCAAGTTTATATAATATGAGAGGAATGTTTGTTTCTAGCCGAAGCATATCGATCGTCATAATATACCTCGCTATTAAATATCTAAAAAATATATTCAATTCAGTAAGTATTTGTCAAACATTATTAGGTATTAGGTTATGAAAAGCTATTGGAATAATTCTTTGCATAAACACATGACAATAATGACTCTTTGTCCAAACATTTTTAACTTATTCATATCCACACATTGGGCCATATCCGAGATATACCCATACGGGAATTTGATTCTTTAAACTGACTATATAAAACTGCATATCCTTCTTTGTCCAATATATAACAAGCCTTTGAAAATTGATTTGTTGTTTCATTTTGATACAACTCAGTTTGCTAACTAGTTCTTTTAATTTCTCACGTAATTTTATGGTGTTACTTCTTTCAGGACCATTCATAATAGTATTGAAGTTATTATCGAAAAAAAATTCTCGATCAACATGCATCACATCTAAATTATATCGAATGAGTAGATACTTTCGATATAGCATCTCATAAAAAATAATTCTTTTTTCTAACCACACTTACACAACCTAAAAATGTATTTATTTATCTCATCAGAACTAAGCTTATAACATACTAGTAGCAATCCATAGCCCACTTTGAGGTCTAGGGGTCAAAACCTGGCAAAGTCAATGTGTCTGTCTTCCCCACTCGATAGCCACAGTATCCTAGATAGTAACCCTCGTGAACCTCCTCCGTGTTAGTAGTGGAACAGGTTAGCGGGACGCTAGGGGCGAATGAATCACCTTTTGCCACCTAGCAATCCATAACTATTTATTTGATTAATAATTTCTTCACCTGACTTGATTGTTGACGGATGTTTTCTGATTACAATATTCTTTATGAAAATTTTCTTATTTCGCATGAAAGGGTGTTCAACTAGTAAAAATTTAGGATGATTATCAAACCAAGATACCTTCCCATAATAAAATAATAAAAATACATTAGACTCTGTCATATAATGTGGGCATGCTAACTTACTAGTGGTGCTCCATCCCAATAACATTGAGTATTCTAGAAAATCAATAATCGTTCATAATAAGGCAACATACAAGGTAAAATTAGTTTTACTTTCAACATCATAAGTCTCCGACATTACATTCCATAATTTATTCAATTCAGCAATCAGAGAGATTGCAAAAAAAATATCTATTTTCTCTTTTGAATTCGTTGAACCTTGAATAAGCACAATAGGGATCATGAATTTGTCTTTCATGTACATCTATGGCGGTGAATTGTACAATGTTAATATAACCTGCTAAGATGAATATCGCTTCCCGACTGATCAAATAACTGAAATATATCTACAGAAAGTCTCAGTCTCACATTACGTGGTTCCATTGAAAATGAGGAAAATTAATGTTGTATCAAAATATTTCCATGCAAGGGAGTCAGAAGGATGACATATTATCTCCTTCGTGTACATGCTCATGACTTCACCTCGTGTGGCAAGCTGTTGTGGCAAACTCATACGAGCGTTAAAGTCTAGCGGTTAATAGGAAGTAATACATAACTTTCGTATAATATTGTTCTTCTTCTTCCCTAGTATGCGACTATGATGCTTATAACGAAGGTGAGTACGGATTCTGCGTTCAATTAGTTCGCCGTCTTTATTTCAAGATATCATACAGTTGTTTATATAACAATCAATCTTCTTTACGTGCAAATCTAAATCCCTCATCAATTTTTTTTACTGTAAAAACTATCAATCATTAGGTAATCTGTAGGGAGTAACTCTAACATCAATTGACAAATATCATTGTAAAATCGTTCTGAGAAATGATGTTTTACCTTGATGTGCAATAACCTTGTAGTAGCTAATAATTGAGAATAACCATATGGATTACCTTCCAACACTTCTCTTTCACTAGCCTTTAACATGTCATATAGTCGTTGAACTTCAAGTGTTTGTATGATCAACTGCATTCATCGCATCGTAAATCATTGACTGCATTATTCTCATTAGATGATGATTCCCCTATAGCAATTGCGTCAGATGAAGAAGCAACTGAAGTTCTAATCCGATGAAACAAATAAGGCTCTCCGTGATAGTACCATTTATAGTAATTTACAATAAAACTATTTCTACATATATATATTTTCAAGCTATCCTATCATAGAAATTTTTATTTCCACATTTGAAATGATTACACAGACATCATAACTCGATACCATTCATACATTTTGAATAACTCTTAGTAAAGTTCATAAACTCTTCAACTCTAATAAAATATTTATCTTGGATAAATTTATTTTTTAATCTGTTGAACATTCATTGTTCATGTACATTGTATCCTAATGACCATAAAATTTACAACATTACCAACACAAGTATAAAACAAAACATTCATAGTTACAATTAAGCTTACCCTACCACATTCAACCCTAATACATAATAAAACTAAACAATTAAATTGTGTTATACAACATACATTATTTACAAACTAAACATAGGAAACAAAACAAGGCAATATAACCTAAACCAATTGGCAAGCTTCTTTTAATTTTCAACATTTCTGAAAAGTATGTATATTCCATATCGATGCCGTGCATGTTGCCGGGGGGCGGTGTCGGCGGTCTCCCCCCTTGCCGATGGAACCCCTAGCATCACCCTCTTGCTCCTCCTCATCCTCTGCCTCCTCTACTACTGCTTCTCCATCTTTGGCGGTGGCGTGGACGACGACGACGAGTAAAGTGGTCATCGCGTGATCGAAGTGGAAGCAGATTTGGGATTATGATTTCAAAGCATAGTTTGCAAAATCGTGATCCTGGATCGTAGGATCGTACGATCCTACGATCCTGGATCACAAAACGATCCAGAATCGCGCAGAATCGTTTTTTGTAGCAGAATCGCAGCAGGATCGGTAGGATCGGACAGGATCGGACAGGATCAGAACAGGATCGGAACAGGATCGATGAAAGCTTTAAGAGGTCATAACTTTTGACTCGGATTGAACCACGTGACCTATAATATATCAAATTGAAACTCGTTCAAAGATCTACAAGTTAGTTTTAAGATTGAATCCCAAAAAATATTGTTTAAAGCCTTTTCAGAGGCCCAGAAGATTATTAATCTTTTTTATTATTTTTTTATCTTTTACATCGTTAGTGTTAGGGTTTTAAGATTATTTAAATATCTATTTAATTATTTTTTAGTTAGTTTTTGATTAATAATATTATGTTATATCTTTTTTCTAAAATGATGAGTCTTTAGATGTCTATTATCTAATAGGTTGACAATTAAATTGGATCATCTTGTAATAAATAGAATATTCTTGAAGTTAAACGTGATTATTTTCATTATAGTGTTAATAAAAATTGTATATTTTTTCATTTTAAGGGTTTTTGATAGGATCGTACGATTTTACGATCCGATCCTGACCGATCCGATCCTGACCCCAAATCGATCCTGTGTAGGATCGCGATTCTACGAACCTTGTTTCAAAGGTTGTGGTTATGTGGCATTGGAGTGTTGACCCATTGTGGAATGCTAAGTTACGTTATTGCCCCTTCTGCGTATGTATTTAATAAATACAGAGTGAACTATCCTATGCCTTTATTTTTGCTCACTGTAAAAAATAAATACACTGCCAAACATAAATTTTCAGATTTTAGAGGAACAATTAATGCAAAAGTAGGTACCCTGCAATTATTGAAAGAATGTACTTAACAGATTAAAAGAATGGGTGGAGGTTGTTAATGCTGGGGATCGGTGTGCCGGCTAGAGGGGGGTGAATAGCTGATCACCCACTTGATTCATCAATTCTTCTTACACGTTTTAGTGTGTAACGGAATACAATACAAACTAAAACTAACATAAAGGAAGGCAAACCAATTTAACGTGGTTCGGAGATAAAACTCCTACTCTACAGCTGTCCTAAGGTGAATGATCCAGATCTGTCAGTGGATGACTCCCCGGAAATCCTCCAGCAAGCTCGCATAGCTCCTTGTGAGTGGAGAAACCTTACCACAACCTTGCAACAACACCTGAGCACTTGTAGACTACTAATAAGCTTTACCCAAGATTATTTCGTCAACCTTCACTCAGCCAAACCGAGCTCTCTTAAATTAAGCTCGTCCCTGAAATAGCCGTTACCAGTCGACTGCTGAAAACACAAGTTCGACCGGTCTACTCGAACTCGAATGTTACAGCCTAACGTTCGAATTCCAGCCGACACCAGTCGACTGCACAGAGGATCAGTCGACTGATCTTTTTGTGCCTAACACCAGTTGACTGCTCCAGGCAGCAGTCGACAACCCAAACCCTAAACCTAGGGTTTCAACCCCAAGTACAGTCACTCAGCACTCGTCCTCGCCCAACAAACCTAGACCTAGCCTTCTAGCCTCCTCTATCAGCCTTGCGTCTCTCGGATGCCTCTCCATCCTTCACGCCTTGCCTTCTGGAGCTTCCTTCGGTCTCGGTCCTTGTTGTCGGGTCTTCCATTACCAAGATGTCACTTGGACTTTTCTCCTTCGTACTTGTATCCTACATTCTCACAATGCATATCAAATAAAACAATAATCCTAATTTAAACCTTTGCCCAAACATCAAAACCCAAGGTATCTAGATTGCTCCAACAATCACCCCCTTTTTGATGTTTGGCAACCCGTTTAAGTTAGGGAAACAACAAAGCAAGTTAAATGATTATGCATAAATCATGGAACATAACCTTAGGCTCCCCCTTTACCAAAACTCCCCTTTGAGTAGTTTTCTCTTGCAAAGGTACTTCTTCCCCTTTGCCAACAAATGCTCCCCCTTCACCTAAGCTCCCCTTTGAGCTTGGATTTCTTGCAAAGGTGTGTTGGTTTCCCACTTAAACCCAACACTTCTCCCCCTTTGCCACACATCAAAAAGAGCTCCAACAATATCCCAATTATTGGATTCTTTAACCTTAAAAAACCATAAATATTGTGTATTAACCCCCCATAAGGTAATACACAAGTCCACATCATCAAGACACATTTCAACTTTGCTGAAAATAATTTCAGTTTGTATCAGTCGACTGAGACAGTTACCAGTCGACTGACCTAGTCGAAAACCAATCTCACAGAATTATCAGTCGACTGACCTCCGCATCAGTCGACTGATACCCTGATATTAGCTTATTTCTACATTTTGACCCAATTTCAGAAATACACCAGAAATTTCACAAGTCTCCAAAAATTTTCAAATTTTGTGGAGAGGTTTGTGGTACCTGTGTCTACTTAGACAAATACATTTAAAAAAATATATATCTCGGATCCCAAGATTGATACAAAATCCAAAACTATCTAAATGGTTCAATTGAACCTTGACATAAAGTCCTAGTTTTAGCCTCCTCTTGATGTATATGCCCATACTAAACCACAATGCATCCCTAGCATTGGTTTATATGACATCTATACTTCAAAAACTAATTTTCATGCAACATGATCCTAATGTCATATTTTTATGCATGAAGCATAAACCCAATGCGCCAAAACCTAAGGATTGAGACTCAAATCTGTCTCCAAATCCTTTGGCACACTCCATAATCTATCTAGACTTCGGGAGAAATCCTCTTGAGATCCATTTACTATGAGTCCCAATTTGACTCCTAGAACTCCCCTTGAGCTCTTAGCCTTAGCCACCTCCCTAGGCGACTCAACAAATACAAGACCACACCGATGTTCCTTTCGTGATTCTTGGCCTACAAGCTTAACTTCCTTAACTTTGGACACATTATCCTTGGTTAAATTCTTCTTTCCCTTAACTTTAAATGACTTATCCTTGCCATTTTTGGATTTTCCATCCTTGGCATAGTTATATGCTACCCTAGCATATTTCTTTCCATTTGCTTTAGATGTACCCAATTTGACATTTTTGGATTTTTGAACACCCAATAATAAACCTATCTAGGACTCTTTCTATTTCTTCAAGTCTTGCCTTTAAGACTTGATTTTCCAACTCTAGAGCTCTAACCCTAGAGTCAACATGTCTCCCCTTCTTGGGATTAATGTCTTATTCATTTACTACCTTTCGTCCCTTAGGCATGGTAGTTTGGGTCCTATTTGGTCTAGTCTTGGATAATGATTTCCTAGAGTTATCTACCTTGTTAACCCTATTCCTATCATTATACTTAAATCTATGATTATGTTTAGGTAAATAATCTACACTATTTTTAACAAACATATAGGAATTTGAAATTAGATTAAATTTTAAATAAGGGATTACCTTCCCTTTTACCTTTAAAGCTCCCCTTTGATTTGAGCTATTCTTCTTCTCCAATTTCTTCAAATGCCCTAGCTTCTTAAGCTCTCCTTTCCTTGGGCATTTTGTGTGGTAGTGGTCCTGCTCACCACACATGAAGCAAATTATATGCTTCTTATCTTTAGTTTCATCCCTACAACCCTCATTAGTTTTTAAATGAACTTTAGCGATTTTAGGGTTTACCTCTTTTACCTTCTTGAATGAAGGATACTACTCTTATAGTATCCCATTTTCCCACATTCAAAGCATTTGATGTGGGATTTCCTACTCTTCTCGGTAGTTGAGGTTGAGGGTTGAGCTTCCAAGATCTCCTCCATCTTGGATTGCTCTTCTTCTTCCTCACTTGAGAATGTGGACGATTCCACTTCCTCCTTCTCTTCGGATATTGAACTCGATTCAACTTCCGATTGGTTCTTCTCCTTCTCTTGGACTAATGAGCCCTTATCCTTGGACTCCACTCCTTGTCCTTGTGTCGGATTTATCATGTAGAGCTATCACCTTTCTTCATAGTTCATAAGTATTCTTGTATTCTCCTACACGTGACACAATATAAGAAGGTAATAAATTTAACACAATTCTCGTTACCTCCTTATCCGACTCCGCTACCTCCTTTTGATCCTTGGTCCAATACCGAGGTCGGAGATGTTTTCCCTTCTTGTCCGTTGGAGCTTCAATGGAACCTCCAATGCGGTCTAATGGTCCCAATCCATATGGAACCAAGTCTCTAACCGCTTCCTCCAATAATCGAAGTCATCTCGATCATATAGAGGTGGGTATAGAGGTGGGATCCGAGTATTCCAACCTAGCAGACCTTTCGAGTCCATCGCTTTTGCTCTTTTGATGGTTAGTCCAACAAGAGCGACCCCGACTCTGATACCACTTATTAGGGATCGATGTACCGGCTAGAGGGGGTGAATAGTCGATCACCCACTTGATTCGCCGATTCTTCCTACACATGTTAGTGCGCAATGGAATACAATACAAACTAAAACTACCACAAAGGAAGACAAACCATTTTAACGTGATTTGGAGATAAAGCTTCTACTCCACGGTTGTCCGTAAGGCAGACAATCCCAATCCATCGGTGGATGACTCCCCGGAAAGCCTCCGGCTAGCTCGCGTCACTCTTTATGGGTGGAGAAACCTCGCAACAACCTTTTAACAACACCTGAGCATTTGTAGACTACTAATAAGCTTTACCCAAGCTTATTTCGTCAACCTTCACTCAGCCAAACCGAGCTCTCATAAATTAAGTTCGTCCCTGAAATAGTCGTTACCAGTCGACTGGTGCCAACACCAGTCGATTGGTCTACCCTAACTCGAACGTTACAGCCTAACGTTCGAATTCCAACTGACACCAATCGACTGCACAGAGGATCAGTCGACTAATCTTTCTGTGCCTAACACCAGTCGACTGCTCCAGGCAGCAGTCAACTGCCCAAACCCTAAACCTAGGATTTCAACCCTAAGTACAGTCACTCAGCACTCGTCCTCGCCCGACCAACCTAGACCTAGCCTTCTAGCCTTCTCCATCAGCCTTGTGTGCCTCAGATGCCTCTCCATCCTTCACGCATTATCTTCTGGAGCTTCCTTCGGCCTCGATCCTTGTTGTCGGGTCTTCCTTTGCCAAGATGTCACTTGAACTTTTCTCCTTTGTACCTGTATCATGTATTCTCACAATGCATATCAAATACAACAATAATCCTAACTTAAACCTTTGCCCAAACATCAAAACCCAAGATACCTAGATTGCTCCAACAGTTAATTTCTTCACCTTAACCTTGTTCTTCACCTTCCAATTCCAAGTTCTTTATGTTGATGCAGTCTGACCCGGTTGTTGTTTTGGTGTTTGACAATGATTTAAGTTTGGTTGAATGAATGTGGATTAAGTCCTGGTCGGGGACTGGACAGAAAATCCCGGTGAGTGAAGTCGGGTCCTGGTGAATGAAGCCAGGTTGATTGGAAATCCCGGTGAGTGAAGCCAGGTTAGAAGAAATCCTGGTGAGTGAAGCCAGGTCCTAGCTTGGAGGGCTAGGTGTGGAAAAGTCCTAACTTGGAAGGTTGGGTGAAAAGTCCTAGCTTGGAGGGATAAGTGAAAAGTCCTAACTTGGAGGGTTAGGTGAAAAGTCCCAACTGGAGGGTTAGGTGAAAAACCCTGGTGAGTGAAGCCAGGTCCTAGTGAGTGAAGCTAGGTTGGATGAAATCCTGACTTGGAGGGTCAGGTCCCTAGCTTGGAGGGCTAGGGTGGATGAAATCCTAGCTTGGAGGGCTAGGTTGAGTCCCTGGATCGGTCTGGTGACCGATCAGGGAGTTTGGCACGCTGCTCCTTCGTGGATCGGTCTAGTGACCGATCCAGCGATGTTTGATCGGTCTGGTGACCGATCAGGGAGTGTGTGTTTCACTCACTGTACAGCTCCTGATCGGTCTGGTGACCGATCAGGGAGCGAACAGTGAGTTGA
The DNA here is from genome assembly GCA_024364735.1 of Boesenbergia rotunda. Lineage (NCBI taxonomy): Eukaryota > Viridiplantae > Streptophyta > Magnoliopsida > Zingiberales > Zingiberaceae > Boesenbergia > Boesenbergia rotunda. The sequence continues at coordinate 74,614 of JAGFNQ010006635.1, forward strand.
GTTCCCTTGCTAATCAGGTCCAGAACGGTCCGGTGACCGATCAGAGACTTATGATTTGATTAAAGAATCACTGTTCACTCAAGCCTGATTGGTCTGGTGACCGATCAGGCTGGAGCCTGATTGGTCTGGTGACCGATCAGGCAGGAGCCTGATTGGTCTGGTGACCGATCAGGCAGGAGCCTGATTGGTCTGGGGACCAATCAGGAGTGTGCAGAAGCTGCTGGATCGGTCTGGTGACCGATCAGGCTCCTCCCTGATCGGTCTGGGGACCGATCAGGAGCAGAACTTTAATTCAAATATGCTGTCAGAAGTCTGTTTTCACTGCTGATTCTCTGCTACTTGCTGATTTCTCTTTGATATGCATTGCTAAGCCTCTGTTGGAGTGTGCAGGTGATAGCAGGGGATTCAAACACTCAAGGAGGGTCAATGAGAGGCTTTCCTTGGAGCAGGTTTGGATCTATTGTGTTTTCAGGTCTCAACCGCGTCTGGCGCAACTGGCAACTGACGAAGGCGCGGCTAGCAACTGACAGAGGCTCAGCTGGAGGAGTGTCCAGTGGACTGAGTGCTCAGAGAGGTCAGTGGGTCAGAGTGTGAGTCAGTGGTGCTGATGGAGCTGGCGACGTTGAGCAGGAGCTTAAGAGACGAAGCTGGATGCAGAGGAGCGTGGTGAGACAGACAGAAAACTTGGGAAGTTGTTGCTGGGCTGTATTCGTGCTCTTTGTTGCTTTGTTCTTGAGCGATCTTGTTGCATTCCTGTGAGAGCTTTGTGAGCTTCCCTTCTCGAGTGTCTCGTGTGCTTAATCTTGTATTCATCTACTGAGACAGCTTGTGGAGAGGTTACTCCACCGAGAAGGAGGCGCTTGATATCCGGTGTTCACCGGGGCTTGATCTGCCGACGATCAAGGGATCGCCCACCTCACGGGCACGCCAAGGAGTAGGGGCAAGTTATCCCTGAACCTTGTACATCTCCGTCTTAGCGTTTGTTTGGTTTGAGTTTCTTTCTCTGCTTAGTTTCTTTGTTCTGCATTTGCTTCCGCTGCCTAACTCTAAAGTGCAGAATAGTTTTGAAAAGCTCAAGAAATTGTGATTGTCTATATTCACCCCCCCCCTCTATAGCCATCTCGTTCCCAACAAGTGGTATCAGAGCTTGGGGCTCTGTTCACGGCTTAACATCCAAGAGCTTACAACAAGATGGCTATGGGAAGAGAAGGCTACAGCACAAACCGACCTCCATTCTTTGACGACACAGATTTTCCATATTGGAGGTCAAGGATGGAGTTCTATCTCAAGACCAACATCAGTGTGTGGTTTGCCGTGAAGGAGGGCTTCATCCTTCCAAGAGATGGTGAAGGAAAAGAGCTAGACTTCTCCATGTGGTCAGCTGAGCAAATCAAAAGGGGAGAAGCGGATGCTAAGGCTGTGGTCACGTTGCAATGTGGGATGACCAAGGACCAACTTATCAAAGTTGGTCCCTTTACAAGTGCAAAGGACCTATGGAACAAAATCTTTGAGCTCCATGAGGGAACTCAAGACACCCGGAGAGCCAAGAAGGATTTGCTTCACAGCCAACTCCAAAACCTCACCATGGGAGAAAATGAAAAGGTAAGTGAACTCCATGGACGGGTTAAAGAAGTGTTGAATGGTCTTCACTCCATTAATGAGAAGGTAGAGAACCGAGATCTAATAAGGTATGTTCTCAAAGCTTTTCCTAGGAATGCCTTGTGGTCATCCATGGTGGATGCTTACAAGGTGTCCAAGGATTTATCTTTTGTTAAGTTAGAAGATCTATTTTGTGAAATGGAACTACATGAGATCTCTAACAAAAGTTCAAAAGAGAAAGGTATTGCTTTAGTGGCAGGTGACAAGAAGAAGAAGAAGGGGAAGAAGAAGGAGAAGGAAGCCTCTTCATCTTCATCCTCATCTGAGTCCGAGTTCGAGGAGGAGGGCAGCTGGTCTTCTTCCTCCGAGATGGCCAACTTTGTTAGAAGAATGATGAGGAAGAGCCGGCGCCTCAAGGGTAAAGGTAACCCGAGTGAAGTTAAATTTGATAAGTCTAATATTACATGTTATGAGTGTAGCAAGAAAGGACATTACAAGGATGAATGTCCAAAGTTAAAGAACAAGAAGGATAAATCAAAGAAGAAAAGGAAGGCCTTGAGGGCCACATGGGATGACTCCTCTTCTAGTTCATCCGAAGAAGAGGAGGAGAAGTACACTCATCACCGTGCCCTCATGGCACTAGAGGACTCGAGAGAAGAAAGTGATAATGAGTCAAGCTCCTCAACCGCGCCTTCATCATCCTCTGATGATGAAGAGGTAATCTCTCCGGAATTAGATAAGTGTTATCGGACAATAGCATGTTTAGCTAAATTGTTAAAGAAATCAAAGAACAAAGTTAAATCTTTAAAATTAGAAATAGAAGAATTAAAATCCTCTAAGGATGAGGATATTAATGACTTGCATGTTCAAAATCTTGAGGATGAAAATAAGGGTTTGAAGGGTGAAATTGAAAATCTCAAGAATATTCTTGGGAAATTTTCAACAAGTTCAAAAACCCTAGATATGATCTTGAACTCACAAAAAGCGGTTTACAACAAGGTTGGCTTAGGTTACCAACCAAAAGAATCAAGTTTCATGTCATTAATGTCAAGAACCCAATTTAGATCATCAAATGATTCTAGGGTTCAAAAGGTGAGGAAGAGAATGACTAAGGCATGAGTGCCAAAGTCTTTCATTGTAGATGCATTAGGTCCCAAAATTTGGGTACCTAAAATCTCCATATTTAGAATTGTATAACTTTGATTGAGGGGGAGCATCTATCAACATAGGTTGTTGATAAGTGGTGCTCCAAACCCAAGGCTAAGGTTACACTAGTTTCAAAATAAGTCAACAAGCCTTGGGAATTATTTTTATATATTGCATGAAGGGTTTAGATTCACACATAATTTGCTCTTGCCATGAATGGCTTAGAATAATTGGTTTTACTTGTTGCAATTTGTGTTTTCATGCAAGTTATGGTTTATGAAATGTCTTATCTCAAGCCCAAGTATGCCATGAGTGTCTTGTATGTGTTATAACACATGAATGCATGTTTAAGGACAAGATGAACATATAGTTTGGGCTGATCATTATAAAAATCTCACAAGGCATCACCATGAGTTTTAAAATTCACTGTTTAACCTTCTATGGCCTAGTGATTCCCTTGTATCAAACTAAGGTTTCTTGATATGATCATGCTTTGATACAAACATGTTTTGATACTCAATTTCATGCTTGGAGAACACCATCATGTTTTGACTCAAATAGTGTTGTAGAATATGGATGCATGCTAGAGAACAAGTATGGACACTGAAAATCTCACAATACATCATTAGACAAGAACATGAACTTAAGGTCTAGGTTCAGTGTTTTCTTGTAATGAATCAAAAGAATTGGCATGTATTCAAGGTCTTCACACTTAGTGTTGCTTATGATGGTAAATGAACTTGATAAAAAATTGGGAACTTAATCATACCTTGATACTAGTGTTATATAAGCATGATTTGAAAATTTGATCATACCTTGTGTATCATGAAATTTGATTATACTTGGAATATTTTGATTCACACATGATTATGCCAAGAACATGCTTAGAACATAACTGATCATACAAACCTGGTTTTGGGACTCAAGTTCATGATTAAGAACATACTCATCATGCTTTGACACAGATCATGACATATATCTTGATTAAGGGAACCCTTAGGACCAAATGGATTAACATTAATTGAATTAGGGTTTAGGAATGGTTGAAATTTGAAACAAAGGTGATTTCACAGTTTCTGAAATTTTGTTTCTGAAACTGAAAAACCATTCTGTATCATCCCTGATCGGTCCACCGACCGATCAGGGGTGCTCCTGATCGGTCTGGTGACCGATCAGACCAACTCTGACCAAGGAACTCCCATATCGTTCCAAATTGATCCAAAACCTCCTCAAACCAACTCCTTTTTATCAAATTGTATCAGTGTAATGATCATACCACCAACAAAACTGATACACACAAATCCGATACAAACCAAGTCCAATTGAAACATATTTGATCACCCATTGGTACAAACCTGGTACTAAGGGAGCACAAATTTGTTCAAGTGATACAAACCTGGTACTTAATAGTGATTTGATACAAACCTATGTTGGAATGTTCAAATTCATAAGAAAGGGTTTGTTGAGTCATGACTCTTGTTCTTAATGTCGTGTTTCGGAAATTTTTCTGAAATATCGAATATCAATAGAGTCTACTCCCCGGTTATGGAATGTCAATTGTTAATGCAGTCTGATCAGGAACGTATCAGAGTTTTAGGAATTTTTCTGAAATCTGATCGCTCCCCAGACTAATCATAAATTCTTCTGTATCACGTAATCAACAGACCTGGTTGGTCGTGGAGACCAACCAGGACTATGTTTCAGATACAGTTGCATTCCTTACTCGTCCTATGAAGCATATGCGTATTTGACCATGATATACTTCTGTATATGTCTTCACATGAAACTCCAAGTGTTAATGCTGTCACGCCCCCAGAGGCACATGCTTCCTCGAAAATCGGGCAGCATCTCCCCTGTACGGCGGACAATATGGGACAATTTATACATCAAATCTCACCACCATAGCTCAGCCACAAGCGGCTGGCATCACAATAATATATATAGAAATCACAACCACGCAGTTTTATATCAACATATAAGATAATGGGTGGCTCAGCCACCTTAAACTGAAATGAACTACAATCCAAAGAGAACATAGAAGTCTCTTATAACAATAAACCCAATAACGAATAAAATACGACTCCGAGTACTGAAAACAAATAACTAAACCGAATACCGAAAATAACTCAACTCGACACTGGGACTGAGGGACTGGCAACTGGATCATCTCCTGGCTCTAAGCAAAACATCTACCTGCTACCTGAAACAACAAAAAGGGAAGCAGGGGTGGTGAGTTCGGGCGGACTCTGCGGGTATATGAGTAGACAAATAAGCATGGCATAATAAGGATAAACAGAGTAGAGAACTCAACAGTGTACAATCCATAAGAATTTTAGAATTTACCTAATCATGCATAACATATATCAATCGACATGGTATAAAGTCCGAATAACGACTAAACAGGTATAAAACAACTCAATAACAATAATATCAAGATATACATGCATGTCAAACACGTGCAACAATCATAGCTCATATAAGTGCATCAAACACAAACAAATGCATAAAAGAAATACGTATGCACATGATGCAATGACATGTGTCACCCCTGACGCCAGTCAAGCCGTCAACACATCACATCTGTGTGACCGAGTGGGTAGGGCTGTGACAACTGTACCACTCCAACAACAACAATAATACTAAACAACAATAATACCACATAAGGCGTGGTTGAGTGGACAGGATGCTGGGGAGTCTACACTCCAACCCCTATACATAGGGGGAGCTATACAGCTGTAAAATATCCCTCTATAAACAACGGTGAGGGTGAGCCACCAACAGCTCATCCCTCTAAAATAACGGTGAGGGTGTCACTGTCTGGCATGACAGAACAAACACTCGCACTCCAACCACTACCATGATAACATGTGGTTGAGTGAATCGAGCAACAATATGACTAACGACGGCTTAACTAAATGTAAGCCTAACAGTCGTTAGTATGCAACGTGCAAGTATGGTGCATGATATACGATGCACGAACAACCGAAGAAACCACGATGCAATAAAAATCCAACAAGTAAAACATGCATCGATACAACCAACCAGAAACCGAAATCCAACGATTATGCACCTACACTACTAGGTAGGGTATTTCTAATGCCAAATAAACCTATCTGTGTTTAATGGACTTCTAGGTACTCGCGTACAAGTGGTACTTTATAGAACAGAAAACCAATCAAGGACTGTACAGATACGAATTTAGGATTACTCAAAGATCAACGAAGAATAAGTCTCAACGGCGATGTTTTAAATAACGACAAAGAACAAGGTCAAGCAACCTATCAGACATAATCTAGCCATGCTTTAAGGTAAAGAAAACTACTCGAGTATAAAGGAAAAGTACCCGCCTTTATTTGTAGAACGTGTCCGACTTAATCTTTTCACGATCAACCGTACGAGTCCAACTCAAGGTCCTGTATCAAGGACATAACTTATATCAAGGATTAAGTTTAACTATTCATAATATTAATTAATTAACTAACCAAACTACGTATAAACAAAATTAAGATAAATCCCAATTACAATATTCGCTTAATTAAATCTTAAAAACAACAAAGAATTCCTTCTTAACCCAACTACTAAGATTAGATCATTGGGTAAATTTCCCAAAATTAAACTCAGCTAATTATTAATCCTCTATTGATCACATTCCCAAATTAGATTAGAGTTAACTCCACCAATTCAAAACACAAGATGGGTTCTTTCACTGACCAACAACTCACTAAGCAATCCATATGGTAAGGGCACTCAAGCTCGCATTTTCTAATCGAAAGCATGCAGTACACCAAAACCCAGTTCCAACAAGTTGCCCACGATAAGCTTATCACAGCAAAACCAAACTCAACTCCTACAAACACTCACGGTGCATCACAAGCTCAAAGAGAATGAATCTATAATCTAGTTAAAGCCTCAATCATATAAATGTTCAAAGCTACACTAGTTTCCGATTCGAATCAGGAAACGAACAAAGTTAATACCCATTCAGAAATAGTTTCAGAAAACCAAATCCAACACACTACTCCTGCGCATTCCTCCAATCGAAACAAACTGATTCACATGACATCAAAAATCAAACCCAAGAACACATATCCAAAACCACCAAAGGAATTGGGGATAAGGAAGTCACAACCTATGACTCACCAGCCCGAAGGTCAGAAGCGTTCGCCGTTGGCTGGCAGGGCCGCCGGCGTCGGCTAGGTCTCGACGACGTCGGGCAGAGAAAAGCAATCGAGGAAGAGAGGGCGTGCGGAAAGAAGTCGACGCAGAGGGGAAAGCTTGGCGTCGGCTTGCTCGGGAACTGCTAGGGCTGCAGCGGCGTCAGGCGGAAACCGAAAGGGGCGTGCGGCGTCGAGGCAGAGAAAGGAAACGGCGGAAGGAAAAATAAGGGAAAGAAGTTAGGGCTTGGAAGTTAGGGCTTGGGGGGTTTATAATTAAATTTTGGCTTTTTGCAAATAAACCCAATAACTTCGGTAAATTCTAACTAGGTCCCTATTTTCGAAATTCACCTTTTCAACCCCATAAATTTCGGTATTTAACAAATGCAGTCCGATCTTGAACGAATCAGAATTACAGAAATTTTTCTGAAAATTGATCGTTCATAGATAAATCAGAAATTTTTCTGTATCGATCATCAGTCTGATGGAACTGCGATAATTATTGCCATATGATGCATATACATTGTTGCCATGATACATCTATGGTATATGCTTCTCATATGCAATTCAAAATCATCCTTTGACTTACTTGTCATATGAAACATATACATGCTTGACCATGATATTATTCTGTATATGTTTTCATGTGCGATTCAAAAAAAAAATATCCTTTGGTTATTCTGGGTTTGGGGAGAGACCCTTGGTTGAGGGGGAGTTTGATGTTTGAACTTAATAACCATACCCTTTTCGATGTTTGACAAAGGGGGAGAAAATGACTGATTAAGTTTATGGTTATTATAGGGGGAGGATCATGATTCCATTATGAGAATTGAATTGGCTTCAATTGATTGATACCTAAATTTAAATCGGGTTGTCAAACAACAAAAAGGGGGAGATTGTTGATGCAGTCTGACCCGGTTGTTGTTTTGGTGTTTGACAATGATTTAAGTTTGGTTGAATGAATGTGGATTAAGTCCTGGTCGGGGACTGGACAGAAAATCCCGGTGAGTGAAGCCGGGTCCTGGTGAATGAAGCCAGGTTGATTGGAAATCCCGGTGAGTGAAGCCGGGTCCTGGTGAGTGAAGCCAGGTGGTGGAAATCCCGGTGAGTGAAGCCGGGTCCTGGTGAGTGAAGCCAGGTTAGAAGAAATCCTGGTGAGTGAAGTCAGGTCCTAGCTTGGAGGGCTAGGTGTGGAAAAGTCCTAACTTGGAAGGTTGGGTGAAAAGTCCTAGCTTGGAGGGCTAGGTGAAAAGTCCTAACTTGGAGGGTTAGGTGAAAAGTCCCAACTGGAGGGTTAGGTGAAAAACCCTGGTGAGTGAAGCCAGGTCCTAGTGAGTGAAGCTAGGTTGGATGAAATCCTGACTTGGAGGGTCAGGTCCCTAGCTTGGAGGGTTAGGGTGGATGAAATCCTAGCTTGGAGGGCTAGGTTGAGTCCCTGGATCGGTCTGGTGACCGATCAGGGAGTTTGGCACGCTGCTCCTTCGTGGATCGGTCTGGTGACCGATCCAGCGATGTTTGATCGGTTTGGTGACCGATCAGGGAGTGTGTGTTTCACTCACTGCACAGCTCCTGATCGGTCTGGTGACCGATCAGGGAGCGAACAGTGAGTTGAGTTCCCTTGCTAATCAGGTCCAGAACGGTCCGGTGACCGATCAGAGACTTATGATTTGATTAAAGAATCACTGTTCACTCAAGCCTGATTGGTCTGGTGACCGATCAGGCTGGAGCCTGATTGGTCTGGTGACCGATTAGGCAGGAGCCTGATTGGTCTGGGGACCAATCAGGAGTGTGCAGAAGCTGCTAGATCGGTCTGGTGACCGATCAAGCTCCTCCCTGATCGGTCTGGGGATCGATCAGGAGCAGAACTTTAATTCAAATATGCTGTCAGAAGTCTGTTTTCACTGCCGATTCTCTGCTACTTGCTGATTTCTCTTTGATATACATTGCTAAGCCTCTGTTGGAGTGTGCAGGTGATAGCAGGTGATTCAAACACTCAAGGAGGGTCAATGAGAGGCTTTCCTTGGAGCAGGTTTGGATCTATTGTGTTTTCAGGTCTCAACGGCATCTGGCGCAACTGGCAACTGACGAAGGCGCGGCTGGCAACTGACAGAGGCTCAGCTGGAGGAGTGTCCAGTGGACTGAGTGCTCAGAGAGGTCAGTGGGTCAGAGTGTGAGTCAGTGGTGCTGATGGAGCTGGCGACGTTGAGCAGGAGCTTAAGAGACGAAGCTGGATGCAGAGGAGCGTGGTGAGACAGACAGAAAACTTGGGAAGTTGTTGATGGGCTGTATTCGTGCTCTCTGTTGCTTTGTTCTTGAGCGATCTTGTTGCATTCCTGTGAGAGCTTTGTGAGCTTCCCTTCTCGAGTGTCTCGTGTGCTTAATCTTGTATTCATCTACTGAGACAACTTGTGGAGAGGTTACTCCACCGAGAAGGAGGCGCTTGATATCCGGTGTTCACCGGGGCTTGATCTGCCGACGAACAAGGGATCGCCCACCTCACGGGCACGCCAAGGAGTAGGGGCAAGTTATCCCCGAACCTTGTACATCTCCGTCTTAGCATTTGTTTGGTTTGAGTTTCTTTCTCTGCTTAGTTTCTTTGTTCTGCATTTGCTTCCGCTGCCTAACTCTAAAGTGCAGAATAGTTTTGAAAAGCTCAAGAAATTGTGATTGCCTATATTCACCCCCCCCCTCTATAGCCATCTCGTTCCCAACACTTTAGTTATGTACTTGGTGAGGCTAAATTGGATGTTGTTCTGCCATGGAGAAGGGTTTGACCCCACTGGAAGTTTCCCAGTTCCTGTGAAAGGTGTTGGGGTAATCTATGGTTCGGAGTGATTATGTGTTTTGATGTTTGGGCAAAGGGTTTAAGTTAGGTTTACCCTTGTATTTTGATATGTGTATTGGAGTATGCAGGTCTTGTAGGATACACATGGACTTAGCTGGACGGCTTCGAGTAAGGTGAAGGGTGGCATGAAGGCAAGCCGTGGGCTTGTGTGCACCCGAGGGACCATGGATAGTAGGGACGATGAGCCGAGGGACGCGGACTTCGAGGCATACATTAAGGATGACATGGAGGCAAGCTGGAGGCTTGTGTGCGCATCTGAGGGACGAGGGCCGAAGACGAAGAGGGCGCGAAGGCAACAAATCGATGCTGCTGGTGAAGAGTCAGCTGAATTGTGAGGGGTCGAGTGCTAAGGGAATATACTCGGGAAATCCTAGGAGTCGAGTGTTGAGAGAATTGTACTCGGGAAGGAAACCTAGGTATGACAGTCGACTGGGCCTAAGACAGTCGACTGATAAAAGGGGCAGAAAAATCAGTCGACTGCTATGGGGGCAGTCGACTGGTAGCAGCCAAAATTTGAATGTTGAGGCTTGCAACGGTCGAGTTTGAGTGGGGGCAGTCAACTGCCCTTGGGGCAGTCAACTAGTGGCGATCAAAACAGGTGTGAGCTCTATTTAAAAGGGCTTTGTTTTGGCTGAGACTTTTGACGAATTTGGCTTTAGTTAAAGGTCAAATAGTAGTCTAACGGCTCAGAGGTGTGTTCAAAGTTGTGGTGAGATTTCTCCACCCACAAGGAGCTACACGAGCTAGCCGAAGGGCATCCGGGGAGTGATCCACCGAAGGATCGAGGGATCGTCCACCTTACGGACTGTTGTGGAGTAGGAGCATCATCTCCGAACCACGTAAATCAGGTTGCGTTAGCATTGTTTTCATTTGTTTTATTAGATTTCCGCTTGCGCTTGCTAACGTTGTAGGTAGAAAATCGAAAGAAGCTATTCTCCCCCCCCCCCCCCCTCTAGCTTGCCGAACACGATCTAATAAAAGGTACCAAAGTTAACTTACTGCTTTAAATGACTGCAGATAGAAGTTAGTGCGTCTAGCTCATTTTTTTAAGGATGTTTTTTTTTGGAATGAGTGTATGTTGGTTAAACAAGAGCTTGAAATATATATTGATGACATCAAATCAGATGAACTGTTTGAAAGCATTTCATATTTAGGAGCTCTTGCAATGAAAATGATTGAAACAATAAAGAACCGTGTGTTTCCTTTAGTTTATCGAATGATTGAGCTAATCTTACTTCTTCCAATTGCTACTACAACTATTGAAAGGGCATTTTTGATCATGAATATTGTCAAAACATATTTGCGAAACAGGATTGGAGATGAATAGATGAATGATAGTTTGGTAGTCTATATCGAGAAAGATGTTTTTAATATTGTCAACAATGAGCTAATTTTGTAGCGTTTTCAGAACATGAAGTCTCAAAAAACACAATTATCACATATTCATTAGTAGACTGCTTTAATATTATTGTACGAGTTTTTTTCAAATATTGTACTTTTTTCTCCTGTATGCGAAGTTATTAAAAAAATATTTTTTTAATTACATATAATTAATTAATTGTTCAAAAAAAATTGGTCGCACTCAAGTCAGATCGTGATCACCCCTCTATGCTTGAATTCCTAGATCCGCCACTACATGTTGCTTATTCACTTCTCTTTCCGTATGCATAATTAATCAATGGTAATAGTCGTTACTAGTTAGCCTCTCTATAGGAACATAAAATTGTTGTGGTTGTTGGAGACTTGATCGTACAATTAGAGAGAGGTGAATAACCGATCACCCACTTGATTCACAGTTCCCTTCCTACACTTATTAGTGCACAACGGAATACAAAATGAACTAAAACTAACAAGGAACACAAACGGCTAACACACGTCGATTTATGTGGTTGAGAGATGACGCTCCTACTCCACGACTGTCCATAGGTGGACGATCCCGATCCGTCAGTGGATTACTCCCCGGAAAGCCTCCGGCTAGCTTGTGTAATTCCTTGTGAGTGGAGAAACCTCACCACAACGTCACAAGCACACCTGAGCACTTGTAGACTACTAATAGGTTTTACCCAAGCTTATTTCGTCAACCTTTATTCAACCAAACCGAACTCTTTTAAATAGAGCTCGTCCCTGATCTAGCTATTACCAATCAACTAGTGTCAACACCAGTCGAGTGCTAGCTGTCGAATTTGAACGTTACAGCCGACACCAGTCGACTACACCGAAAATCAGTCGACTGATCTTTTTGTGACCTCTACCAGTCGACTGCCCAACCCCTAAACATAGGGTTTTATCCCTAAGAACACTCTCTTTGCACTCGTTCTCGCCCTACCAATTTAGACCTAGCCTTCTAGTCTCTTCCATGAGCCTCACATCCCTCGAATGTCTTTCCATCCTTCACGACTTGCCTTCTAGAGTTTCCTTCAGTCTCGGTCCTTATTGTCGGGTCTTCCTTTGCCAAGACTTAGCCTTCTAGCCTCCTCCATCAGCCTCGCGCTCCTTGGATGCCTCCCCATCCTTCACGTCTTGCCTTTTGGAACTTCTTTCAGTCTCAGTCCTTAACTTTCCTCATTTGCTAAGATCTCACTTGGACTTTCCTCTTTTGCCAAGATCCCACTTGGATTTTCCTCGTTGTACCTGTATCATACATATTCATAATACATATCAAATACAATAATAAACCTAACTTAAACTTTTACCCAAATATCAAAATCTAAGATACCTAGATTGCTCCAACCGTGATTAGTTTCAGCATAAGTAAAGACAATCTCTTTAACCTAGATTTCTCTATATGTCATGGAAGTTAAAATTTGCATGCTAGTTGGCTATGAAATATTTAATATTGTTTTTTGTTGAACTTATTAAATTTTCATTGTTCATTTAACATAAACAAGCATCGAGATTTTCTATATATGCTTGCAATTTTTTATGATTTAAACTAATTCACCAGCAATAAAGATTATTTGGTTCAAGATGTTTGTGTACTAATTATAACATGATAATTATTATTCTTCAACTTTTTCTTTAACAAGATGCAAGAAGTTGAAATCAATCGTAACTATACAAAAACTGCCTACTTCACACTTCGAAAGCAAATAATCACTACATGAGAAAATCCAAATCTGAACACACAAGCATAACAAGCAGCCTTAAGCAAAATTAATAAAGCAAGCAATCACTACATGAGTAGATTGAAGAAAAGGAAGGATCACTCACCCGCCAAGGGGAGTTTGACCACGGCCGGCCAAGCTAGTGGCCAGGGGGCTGTGGCTAACTTGGCCGTGGACGGCCATGATCGTGGCCAGCATGGCTACGGCCAGCCAAACTTGGCCTGAAGGGCTGTGAGTAGTTTGGCCGAGGCTGGCCAAGCTTGCGACCAAGGGGCCACGAGCAATCGGAGATGTGATGGAAGAGGTAGCCGAAGAGGAGATCTGAGAGCGTTACCTGACCATCGGAGAGGAGAGCGTGCGGGTGTCGAAGAGGAGATCGTCGAAGACCAATGGAGAATGAAGAGGAGATCGTCGAAGGAGAGCACGAGTGTGTGAAAAATGTCGGGCTGTTTTGGAAATACCAAATCTAAGATTTAGCGACAAACATTTAAAATCCATTTTTAATTAGTGATGAATATTAAATTCCGTCTCTAATAGACAGAAAAATATAGTTTCTCTCTCTAATTAGAGAAGGAATTAATATTTCATCGCTATATAACTATATAAGCAACCAAAATATAACCAAATACAAATAAACAATGATATCTTAATTTTTATCTCTAATTTAACGATTAAAAATATATATTTCAGTCTCTAATTAAAGAAGGATATTTAATATCCTTCTCTAATTATAGATGAAATTTAATTTCCATCTCTAATTAGAGATAAACTATATATTTTTGCCTCTAATTAGAGATAGATATTAAATTCCATCTAGTGTAGTGCTAACCTTCTATCACTTACCGTCACATAGGCCTAGATTTTCTAAAACTTCTTATTTATAAGTTATTTTAATATTTTATTCTTTTTAGAATAATACTTCTCATATCATTCATGTCCTGTGCAAGAGTTGAAGGCCTAAAATACAGAATTGAAAGCTCATGTCCGTTGTTGTCTTATCCATTATTACGTTTTTCATATTTAGATCCCTTTTACTTTTTCATATTTTTTATATCGGTTTTTGATTGTGATGTGACTCTCGCTCGATGATCCTATATCAATAGCTAATGATTATAATTGTTCGCATTTATGGAATATTTTGGAAATGTGTGGTGGCTTTGAGATTTTGTTATATATGATTAATTGGAATATTGACATTTGGTTTGAAATATTTTGTATAAATATTTGAATTGTGATGTAAATGATATTTTAATTTAGTATAAATATTCTATAATTGATTGTATGAAAAATAAGATTGGACCGAATGTTTAACTGGTTCGACAAATAGAGATTGATTTTTTTTAAAAGTAGATTCGAATAATAAATTTATCGTAAATTCAAAGACCGATGTAATAAGATCATATCGGTCTCTAATTTACAGACTAAATAATCAATCTTCGTCCCCAATCTAGAAATGAAATTATTATATTCGATCGCTAAATGCTACATTTCTTGTAGCAATGGAAAATAATTAAAATAATCTCGACAAAGCTATTAAATTACATCAAGGTCACGATCTCATCGCTTGAAACTAATATGAAAAAAAATCCATTCTCAGTCTCTCCCAATCCTCTCTTAATCCTCGCATCCCCTTTTTTTTTTATGAATGTATTTTTGATAGCATATTCTATTGTAATTAAATTGCTTTTATTTTTCCATATGACTCATTTTAAAATCCTTTACTTTGTACCTCCTTAATGACATATTTACATGCATTTGAACTTTATATCTCAAATAAAATTCTTAAGATCTTTTAATGCTCGTTTATGTTGTTTCAAACCTTTGATCACATTCATTTTATTACTATTCATATTCATCAAGATCTCTTACCTCTGAATTCCTCTCTATCATTGTTGTTTATTGTTTATGATCATCAAATTCTTATGAATATTCATGTTAATACAATTAACCTCTGTTCATGTTTTTTCGGATCTAAAAATCATAAATGCATATAGTACTTTTTAGGTTCACAATAATTAATATCACTATCATTGTTATTTACTTTTGTTTTTTCTATGTGATGTCATTCTCAATTTGAAGGTCGTACGTGTAGATGAATTGCAAAAATTAATGGCTTGCCTTATTTATGTATTTCAATATGGGCACATCAAATCAGGTATGCTCATCATATGTTAGCAAATTTCATTCTCATGTAATAGATATGGTAAACATATGTATTTATCGATACCAATATTTGTCGTGTTTGGTGCTATAAGTTAATCTTAGTTGAAGAATTTTTAGTTCTTTAAAAAATAAATAATGGTGTATATTAGCTAGAAAGTAAATTCTTGTATTTAAAAGATCTTGAGGTTAGCTTTATTTATTTTTTTATTTATGTTTCAACATTAATAACTACTAACAAACAATTATCTATGAATATCGATCGATCGAAATTCATAGAGAACATTTGACAGATTATTCTATAATTCTATTATATTAATCATATGATTAACAGATGTTTTTTCAACGTCAGAAGAATTCTATTTAGGCCTTGGAGGAGGTTGTCAAAATAGGAGGATTGACGTAGGGGCCATAAAGCCATCCATTGGCGATCACACGGTGGGCTGCCTCCGTCATGTGGATGCCATCCCAGCTCACGTGCGTCGATATATTCTGGCACACGGTGTACCCTTTATCGTTACACCGCCGACCCTGGTCGTAGTTGTAAAGCCCACCGCCGTTTCCACAACAAGTCCTCAATGCTCCCGCTGTAAACCCTGTCAATTTTAATCAAATCAATCTGTATAATTTACTAACCGATTCACTAATCAATCAATTGAAATTGCACGATATTTTTTAATTGTTGCAAATGGATATTTTGCATCACGTACGTTTCTTAATTAAGCTACCACAGACAGATCGAGCTCAATTAATATTCCATGTCCTCCTCGCATTTTTGCAGGATATTGTCGAATTGCACGATCAATGCATTGCAAAATTTAAAACATGATCAAATTTATTTTTAAATCTACTTCTTCACGCGAGGTGGTTATAATTTTCTAAAGCTAGCAATGACGCAGGCTAGCTTACAATGAATCATATATATCGGCTTATGAAAATTAATTAAACCATGATTTTTCTTAATTACTGAAAAAAATGAGCGAGTTAATTAGAAGACTCACCGTATTTCAGCGGATTGATGGCGAAATCGAAGATTTGCGAGTAGTAGTCGGCGTATCGGAGGGATATTGCTGGATACTTTGGCCGGAGATCGTCGAGGGCTCGCCGGAGCTGTGCGTTGTGCAGCCACGAGAGGGCGTTGTATCTCCTGGCGCAGCCGGTCTTGGGGCCGTAGTCTTCGGTGTCCGGCGTGTGGTAGTTGGTCAGGTACAAGGGGAAGCATCCCACCGGAAGCAGCCCCGGCACGATGATGTCCACCGCCCCGAGCCCGATCAACCTCTGCGATAAATCAAGGGAATTATATATATTCTTAATTAGTTCCATCGACTTGATGCATGCAGGCACGAGTTGATTAATAATTACCTCGACGCCGTCGGAAATGGCGTGGACGACGTGGGGCACGAAGGCGGAGGCTTCGTCAATGGACCTGCCGAAGAACAGAGCGGTGCTGTAGTCGTTGCCCCCGAACTCGCCCACTATGAACAGAGACTTGCCCAGGAAATCCTTGCAGTCTGCCGCCGTCGATCGATCGGCATGAATCATTATATAATTCAGATCAAATTAAAGAAGCTAATCAATCAATTTGGGTGGAGTTAGCTAGCTAGCTAGCACCTTGCGGAGCACCGCAGATGGAGGGCAGGAGCTTCTCGAACCGGTCGACCTGGACGTAAACGGAGGCATTGACCCAGAGGCCCTTGCTCAGCCCTCGCTCGTTGAAGAAGTCGAAGCCGAGCGTGGTGGCCGCCACCCACGCGAAGTTCGCGCCCTTGCTGAAGTTCGACAACTCCCTCTCGTTCGACGGCGGCAGCAGTGGAAATCCCAGGTCCTGAGCTGCATGCCAGCCAAACACGCACCGTGCATCCTGATTAATTAATTAATTAATTAATCAATAGACGCTGATAGTTTTTACTCTGCACTCTGGCGTGTACCGATGAAGTCGATGACTAGGCGTCCGTCGGAGCACCGGCCGGTGGCGCGGACGAAGAAGGTCGTGCCGTAAGGTAGCCGGCCGATGCGGACGTTGCCGGTGTCTGACATCGAGTCGCCGAAGTTGAACAAGGTGGTGTAGTGATGGGATGAGGAAGGAAGAAGGAAGGTGGAGAGGAAGAGGAGGGAGGCAACGATGTGTTGTTCCATTGTTGAAGAAGGGTCTTCTTCTTCTTCCTCGTTGTCACTCGGAAATTTACTCGCTAGCTGTTTGGTTTTAAAACCATCACGATATTCACGAAAGGTGCGAGCAAAAAAATGGTGGTCCATTGGGCGATTGGTTCGATCGATTTAAATACCTAGATTTTTAATGGATCGGTAAGTGGTAGTTGGTCGGTACTGGATTTGGAGAAATAGACAAGGCTTTGTCATGGACCTTGTTTAGTATAGCCTGTGAGGTAAATATTGCACGTTAGCCCAAGTCCAAACTCAATTAATTCTTGCCGGTGTCCAAGACCTACTCAGCCAAAAAAAATATATTAAAAATGTAAAAAAATAGTAATTAAAAAAAATAAAAACTCAAAACAAATATTAAAAAAAAGAAAAATATCAAATCTATATAATTTAGAGGTATTTTTTTTATATTTTTTAAAATTATTTTTGTAATCTTAGGTTAAAATTAGTCATTTCTATTCAAAATAGAAATTATCTTTATCAACAGTGAAACACCCGCTTTCATTGTCCTCCCGATTTCTAATTGTTTGCATTGCTTGAGTCAGCTAGCTAGCGAGATCATCGGTAAAGTGTACCATGTTTATTGCATTATTCCCCATTAGAATCACACATCACACCATGTTGAGCATTGCATTTATGTGACACTGTAGTTGATAAATTGTACAAAGGTATATGATGAATTATATAGAAAGGAATGAAGTGTGATGCGATTAAAGATTGATTCTTCAAGTCTTCATGTGTTGAAGTGTTAGCATGTTGACCAACAGAAGGGGTCAGTTGACCCGCTGACCTCCAATTAAAGATTGATTCTTCGATCCAATTGTGGCAAAAAGTAAAATCGTCCCATCTTAACGATTTCTTTAGGGCGGCTTCACAGACTTTGAAAAAGGGTAAGAATATTTTATTCTAACGTAAAGGTCCTTTATACAGAGGTAGTCTTGTATGCACGATAGGATTATTAAATTGAAGTAAATTTACATAAGCATGACCCACTCGATCAATTATTTGGAGCGGTACAAATATTTTGAGATAGGAATTTTACCAAGTGCGTTCCTCCTCTGCGCCCCACGTGCTCATCTGGGGGATGACCATGTGGGAGGCTCATCCTCTCCTACCATGTTGGTCGTCCTCCTCAAGCGTGCATGCTGTACGTGTAGAATATCAACCTCTATTTTGAGATATCAAAATGATAAATTTTGCATTGCAAGTGATCATCACTCGTCTCCCGTATGTAATCCACACTACTATAGGAATTCATTTTCTCAGTTTCAAACTAACACTACAAAGTGAAATGATATAAAACTATCTTTATAAACATAATAGGTGTAACAATGTCTTGCTTCCAAACAGCGTTAGGTAGTAAGGGCAACAGACATGAGTATTTAACTAGGACTTAGATGTATAAAGCACACCAACTTATAAGTACATAACATTAATGGGATACTTATACACAATGTGCGCGCAAATATGTATAGCAAACATGAACATTTCATCAGAATGTAGTTATGTTAATTAGTATCATAAAATAAGTTGTACTAGTTTGCTACACATAAGTACACTGATTTAGTAGACACAAGTATAATAGTTATATGGACTTACAAACATTGGTGATAATTTTGTTAACTTGTACATGCAAGTAGTCAAATAGACATGACCTACTGAAGTAACTCTGCATTTTCTGAGAGAGAATAAATTATGAGAGATTTCATACGTCTAGATGATATAATTAATGGGAAATTTTGTACTGCGATTCTAAATTTATTTACGGTAATATTCCTGTAAGAATTAATTGTCTGCTTTAGCTCGTGGGGCTTACCCTTAATTTGTAATGGCTATGCATGCGGTAGCTGGTGCTTGCCTCATGAGCTTCCCTACGCTAGATTGACAGAGGCATTCAAAGAGCCAGGAAGGGCTCGATTGGGAGAGGCAGGAGTAGTCCCACGTCCAAAGGGAGAGGCTTGAATAGTCCTACTTCTGGACGTAGAACGACTAACTGTGAACAACAAGCTCGCAAAAGAGGTTTCGGTTCTGTCCTTTTGGTCCAATAATGCTAATGCTTTCAGTAGGCGCTGTAGCTGTGGCCTGCTGCTGCTGATGTTAATTATAGCCCCTCTGCCCATCGTTTTTCCATCCACTTCATCCACAGGAAACCATGACGAGATGGCACGTTCACTGTATCTGTGCGTTTGATTGTCATACATCGTCTAGTGACAGCTTTTTGGTTATGCCACTGAAAACGGACACATTACTGTGCTATTTAATGTACTTTTCACGGATGTTTACTAGATAAGTGTCCTTTTGAATTCGAATTGATGTAAAATTTAATCAGTTGAGTTTTAATAATGGGCTTGACAGTCCATCTCAAGCTGACTAGAGCCGTCGGAGTGGGGGAACAACGTGCGTGTATGGATAGCCCTACAAAGATATTTGAAACACTGTAGAGAATCTTATCTTTGATGATTGCTAGATTTCAAATCAGAAGTGTAGATTTGAGAGGTAGGAAGAAGGCACGCAGCATGCGACATGCTTCCTCCTCCCTCAATGATCTAGTACTGCCTAATAATTATTTTTTTTAAAAAAAAGTTTTTTAAAAAGATTAAAGAACACCACACCTCATCCTGAATAAAAATTATAGTATTTTTATATAATTTTTTTTAACAATTTAATAAAAATTATAACTTTTTCATTAGTTCGGCCCTACTAAAATTAAAATAATAAGGGGATGTGTGATTGAGGGCGTTAATGTTTTAAATTAAAATAATTCAAAGTCAACAAGTTGTACTTGGATGACTTGAGAAAGGAGAGAAAGGGACCAGAGTTGCTGGTGTTTGGCAGATAACACAAAAGATAATTCCCGTTTGTCAAAGCAATAAAGATGTGGAAAAGTCGAACAGTAGGCTGGTTGTAGTTGTCCGAGTTGAATGCTCTTAGATCAATTTCGTTATTGATAAATATATATAAATAAAATAAGCCTACTAGTTTGGTGTAAATAAATTTGAACCCAATGTCTTGGAAATAATATTTAAGCTCTTACCAACTTAATATGTCGGATAACCTTCGATCAATAAATTTGATACATTTTTATTTCTTTCTTAATATGCCCTATGTCAAATAAATTAATAAATTAATGTAAAAGATTATAGATGAAAGCTTATTAATAAATTTTATTGTGATCCTTTCATGGTTTTGGAGTCCTACTCCATTATTAAATATTGTCCTGTCTTATTCTGTCACTCTATGTTTTGACACATAAGTGAAGATGATCACATCATTTCTTTAACAAAATTAAACAACATCGATATCTCTGGTACTATTAGATCATGAGATTTTTTTTATAGAATATGAGAAATTTATTTGATGACCACACTTGAATGAAAATATAAAATAAAATTCAATACAACGTGCGTATTTATATAGTGCTTCAAAATCTTCTTGAGGGAAGCAAGATTCTCTATAATTAGTTTTCTAGTTTAAATTACTCCAGATCAGAAATAAATCAATTGCTATGTCTCAACACAGGCAATAATATTTTTATTTTATTTTAATATTTTCTAAAATTGTTCATATCCTTAGATACTAAATCACTTAATTCTACTGTATTTTTCAACCTCAAAGATAGAGGGGTAATTATAATTATTTATCAGCTAAAAATTATTTTGATCGGCGATATTTTTATTTATAGGTTAAATTCAATTTGGATGGAAAATCTATAAACTTAATTTTTCCCATAGAGTAGGTTGTCTAGCATTGTGACAATAGTGACAATCTTTCATTATATTCTAATGCAAATTTTAAAAAGATTAATAATTACTTAATTATATGCCATTTTTTTTAAATAAATTAATGCATTAATAAAAATTTAAAAATAATTACTTAGATAAAAAGAGATGTGTTGTTTGGATGGTGGTATGCTTATAATATTGGTGGTGCTCTTGTGAGGAATTATGAGTGATACAAGAGATAATCAGAGTATACCATGTGGTTAGAAGAAGTTAATAGCCATACTCAAGTGGTAGACAAAGTTAACAAAAGGTGGCTCTCCGACTCTGTGTGTTGTACCCTACTCCAAGCCATCCACGACTCGACACCACAAATCGGCTCCCAAAGCAACTCTCCTACTCCGGGTCACCCCCAACTCCAAGTCGTCCCTGACTCCAAGTTTTCCAGATCCATATCAACATCTCTAATTTCTGACAAGTAGGACGTTGTGCCATTGTTCATAGAAGATATGAACAACATAGTTGTTTTTCCACGAGGAACATGGGAAACATAGATGTTTATCCTGGAAGATGAGGGCAACATATCCATTTATTTGAGAAAATGTAAGTAACGTAAGTGCGAATGTTGAAACACATGGAGAACATGGGAGCACAACCATAGTTCTATAAAGGGTCATTCGCCCTAACAAGCGGAGGTAGCACAGACAAAACTGAAAACTTACTACTTCAATTCCTGGTTCCTCCATAGCCCCTATGCTAACTTGAGTGTCGGAGTGGCTGTGTCGGGATACTCCCGGCCATCATTTTAACCCTCTCTTTCCTTGTTTCTTCTTATCAAACTCTGGCAGATCTCTTCGCAAGCCCCTGTTGCCCCGGATGACTTGGTCAACCTCCACTCCAACTCATCGGTGTCTCGTTCATTAGTGATCTTAGGCAAGATCAAATTGTTGTCTGTGAGAACACTGAGTTAAGACCTGAACTAAGAAGTTGAGATGGATAATACCAGAAGACCGAACATCGTCACCATGACAACGAATGATTTCAATAAGATTGTTGTTGCCACGGTGTAGGTGGCGTTGCATTGACATCCCCAACAGCCAGCACCCCAACACCCAACCCTCCATTGCTTGAGATGCCACACCAGTCGACTGATGCGTCAAGGGCACCTCATTAAAAGTCGACCCAACTAGCCGAAACTCCTCCGACTGCAATCTTTGCTTCAATGGAGATACCAGTTGCACGGGCATCATTCTTGGAATCATCGGGAGAAACTCCACATCGAGATCCTTTGAGAGAAAAAGCTCTTGCATCTAGCAAAACAAAGACCTCATAAGGCCCTCCATTTTTAAAGAATATTCATTAATATGAATTATCGCGACACTTCCGAGTGCTACAAATCGGAGAATATAAAGGAACAACTGATCTCCAAGATCATATTTGTAAATTTAAAAATATCTTTCTGTTATAGCAATGCACAAATGAGATTAAATCCCAAGTCTTCCCGATGACTCTCGCGGGCTTGGTTTAAAAGTGGTTCAATCATCTCCCTACTTCTTCCATTCGGACCATTGAAGAATTCAGGACTATGATTATGGATCACTTCGCCACTAGCCGAAGTTATCAAAAAGCTCCGCATGGTCTATCCACTCTCAAGCCAAAGACCAAAGAACCTCATTTTGCAGGTTAGAACAATCAAATAATCAAATATGTTCATGTCGGGGAAGCCTAGTTTGCAAAAAGAAATTAAGTTCCAACTTTAGTTTCCGCCCTATTTAGTCTGATCGTTAGCCCCCCCCCCTTCCTTTATGGAATCTGGAGCTCGTAAACAGAAGCCTACCAAATCGAATCAAACCAAACCAAATTATGTAGGTCCCTATAGGTTGGCTAGAGGGGGTAAATAACCCTACAATAAAACCTTCATCTGTTGCTTTAAACTTAGCAAAGATAGATAGAATAGTAAACAACTATAATAATTAAGAACATAGACAAAACAAAGGAAAGAGGCTCAGATTTACTTGGTTGCAATGGGGGAGGTTGCTAATTTAAAATAGTTGAAAGCTCACTAAAGATCTCTCTCTTGGAAGGTGGTTCTACCTCTTACAAACATTGAAAAACAGAACAAAACTAAGAAATTCAATACAAGTTATTGTGACTTAATCCTTACTCTAGTGGCTATTTATATCTTAATGGTCAAAGTGGTTATTTGCTGATGTGGCATTTAGGGCGCCTCAAATTTGACTCAGGGCGCCCTGGATGGATAAGTTTTATTCACACAACAACGGTAGCCTAACGACTACTATTCACTTAAGGAGATTTAGTTCCGACCAAGGCAGCCTTAGTTACAACTAGGATGCCCTCAGTTGGAATTGAGACACCATGATACCTTTTAGTGATAGCCCCAAACTTTGCAGCTCAGGCACCCTCAATCCCAACTAAGACACCTCAGATCTTCAAGATCAACCACCAAGTTAATCTTTTTAGACTCCGCTTGCTTGGACGATGCTCTGACTATCCGAAGTTGAGCTCACTCGAACCTAACTCTGACCTTTTTCTCGAACGGGCTTCCTCTCTGACTTCTCGCCCATCGAACATCGCTCATGCCCTTCTCATCCATCGGTGTACTCTTCCACAACTTCTCATCCCCTGGATGCACCGAACCCGTCAGCTCCCTTCTTATGTCATCCTTCTCGTTTGCTACGTCCTCCACTCGACTTCTTGTGCTTCTAAGCTCTCCCCTACATAATTAGACATAAGGATCAAATATCACAGAACCTAACATGACTCAGTTGACTACATTAAAACCAACCGGGGGTACTTACAATCTCCTCGTTTTGATATTTATTAACTCGAGTTAAGTTAGGGTAAATAAAACAAGCAATAAACATTGTTTATAAAAACAATAAAAAAAGATTATTCAATTAAGTGCATGAAATATTACAAGCATAACCTCCCCATTAACTTAACCATCAAACTCTCCCTCTTTAATTACATCAAGAAACAGAGTTAATAATAAAATCGCAAGAATTTAAAAATAATCCCAAAAATTTCTAAGGGGACATTTGTCAAAATTCCCTAAATTCGAGAAAAAAAAGGGTGAAAAATTTTGTTTATCACTAAGAGTGATTATTTTGACTATAAAAAAATTTCAAAATTTAATTTTTCAAAAACAATAATTATAGTTAGCAAAAAATATTTAATTTTTGAAAAATAATTTTAAAAATAGTTTTCTTCGTCGCTATTAATTTTCTAAATATGTTACTTCAAACAGAGAGTCACCCAAAATTAGATTCGTAAAAAGTTTATTTACGAAAAAATTTATTATTCGAAAAGTAATTCATATAAAATTATCTATTCAGAAAATTCTCAAAATTTTGATACAGTGTAGGAATCATTAGTCAATCTTCAAAAATTCCATAAGCAAATAAATTCTTGTGTATGAGAAAAAAATTTTATTGCAGAATTGATAATGTTTAAAATTGAATTGTAATGTAAGAAAATTTGGGTAATTTTTCTCAACCGTCAAAAACAACGAGAATTTTTGAAAAAAGAAAGTTTTTCAAAAAATAATTTTTAAAAATAAAAATTTAATTTTAAAAAATAAAAAAAATCGGTTAATAGTTAAAAATTTTGAAAAAAAAAATTACATGTAGATAGCATCCGTTTCTATAAAAAAATTTAGATAAGTTAAAAAAAAACTGCCAAAGAGATTTTTCAAATTAGTATGAAATTCTGAGATAAATTATTCAAATAAATACTAAGTTCTAACCTACACAAAAAGTATTGAAAAAATATCTAACAACTGATTTATGAATCGATTAAGATTGGGTTTATTAAAAATTTAGATGGAATATAATTTTTGACTCATACGATTCCTAATATTTCAATTTGCTCCTTTATTATGTTTAATATTTCTTTTTGGAGAAAAAAAATTTGAGCATGCTTGTTTCTTTAATATTTCTATGTGTTTCTGTAACTTTGAATTTTTAACTTATAATTTGTCATACAATTCTAGTGAATATGCAGTAGTTAATTTCTTTTTCAGATCTACATATTTTATTCTTAATTTATAAAAAGATCAAGTGATAGATTTTATAACAAAATATAACTAAGCAGGAGGTAGGAGAGATACCTCACTTACCATATCGTGTTCGAAGTTGTATATAGGGGTGTCAATTCAAATGGGCCGGGTTCGGGTCCGGTTGAATTTTTTTTTAAACTCCCAACCTGAACTCATCCCGAACCTGAATTCAACCCAAAACTCCTAAACCCGAACCTGACCAAGCCAACCAGCCCAAACCCGACTCAAATAACCCCAAAAAACATATTCAAAAGACCTTTTTAGCTATTTCCCTATAATTTTGTATTTTTATCTCAATACTTCATCATTGTCATACTAATATTGATATTAATATATATATAAATATCTTAATTTTCAAAATAAAATTTGATTTAACCCCAAAGAACCTACTAAATCTTAAATTCGGGTAAACCCGAATCCGAACCCGACCCCGACCCCGAAATTTTCAACCCGAAACCCTCTAACCCGAACTCGAACCCAAAACTTTCTAACCTAAAATTGATTTTCTTTCAGGTTGATTCAGGTTGGGTCGTCGGGTAGGGTTCATTTTGTTGGTGAAATCTTCGTTAGGTCAGGGTTGACCTAGCTTGACTAGGCTCCGGTGAACTTGAATTTCGATGTTTAACAATGATGTTTGAACATTGAGTGTGTTAAGTGGGTCAAGGTTGACTGAAGACTTAACTGGTGAAGTCCACGCGAATTGGGGAGATCGCACGCTGGCACAAGTAAAGTCCTAGTGGGATTTGACTAGTGAAGTCCAGGTGGATCAGAGAGATCGCACGCTGGCACGAGTAAAGTCCTAGTAGGACTAGGTGAAATCCAGGTTGATCGGGGAGATCACACGCTAGTATGAAAAATGTCTAAGTGGGACTAGGTGAAGCTTAGGTGGATCAGGGAGATCGCACGCTGGCATGGGTAAAGTCCTAGTGGGACTAGGCACATCTAGTGGGCCTAGGTGAAGTCCAAGTGAATAAGAAGGATCACACACTAGCACGGAAATAATCTTAGTAGGACTAGGCACACCTAGTAGGACTAGGTGAAATCCAGGAGGATCGGAGAGATTGTATGTTGGCACGGGAAAAGTCTAGTAGGACTAGGCAAACCAATTGAGAATTAGGTGAAGCCCTAGTGGATTGGAGAAATCGCACGTTGGCATGAGAAAAACCCTAGTTGAAAACTAGGCAAGGGAAAATCTAAATTGATCAAAGGTTTAATCGGATACTTGGTGAGGAAGTCCTAACAGGTCGCGGTTGACCGAGGTTAGACAAGGGAACCCCAGACTTGTGCATACAAGTTAGGGTTGAGCCAATCGATTGACATTGGTTTCTCGCGAACAGAAGCCTTCTAAATATACAAGTTAGGGTTGAGCCAATAGATTGACATTGGTTTCTCGCGAACAGAAGCCTTCTAAATTGATTGGGTGATCGATTAAGGAGAGAGTGAATCGATTAGGTGTTCGATTGGGAGAGTTGTGTCGCGAGAATAAAAATAGGCTGAATCGATTGGGTAATCAATTCAGCATTCTTTTAATCGATTGACTAATCGATTACGACTGCATTGCATGATAGCATAGAAATGTACTTATTTGATTCAGGAAACTAAGATCTTCTTGAAAACCGAGTCTTTCATGCTAGGACTATCAAACCTAAAGATAGGAAGGTAAAAAATAAGTTAGGCAAAAATTCTATGGGAACTAGATATATGCCTAAAGGGAAGAATGCCCAAGGCTTCCACGCAAAATCAAGCCTTGAGGATTTAACGAAGGAAAATCAAGTTTTGAGATCAAAACTTGAAAAAATTAGAAAATTCCCTTAAAAGAATTGAAAATCTATTTAAGGGATCAAAAGATCCAAACCTAGGTTTAGGAAACCCAAGACCTTCTAAGGGCAAGAGAGGTTTGGGGTACAAACCTAAAACCAAAAATGATGGGTCATCATATCATAGAGTTCAATATATGTATGGAACCAAACCTAAGCTAGGAGTCAAGTCAAAGTCGAAAGGGAAGTCATCCCTAGGGTTGACCAAACAAGACTAGCATGACTAAGGCTTTGGAAAAACCTAAGAAAATCATTAGGAAGGTATCAAGGGAAGTCATCCCTAATGGATACCTAGAATATCCAAGGAGCACCAATAGGTTTTGGGTTCCTAAGAGTACCCTAGATGGGTTTGGAGAGTGTTAACTCTAATTGGAAGGGTAGTTAACCCAACTTTGATATAATTGGCAACTTGGGACATTTTCAAGGAATTGTTACCCTTAAAAATAAAAAAGTTACTTATTTACTCTTAAGGAGCAAAATTGTGCCAAAGAATGTTGTTGGAAGACTGAACTTGATAAAATTGGCACAACTAGGATAGAATCCAAAGATATGCCAAGTTGGGTGTTTTGACATTATCTTGGAAAAATTAGAGCAAAAACTAGGATTATCAATAGCTTAGCAATGAGTTATTGATACATAAATAGAAAATCTAGGTATTTTCTTTTATGCTAATATGTCATGATTTGTGTGCCCTATCATATGACATGATATCATAATTTATCATATATATTTTAGTATAAAAATATCATATGTCATGTCATACATGCATCATTTAGTAAAAATGATTCTCATTTGAAAATATTCATATGATGCATGCTATGATCATTATTATGCATTATTTCATTATATCAAATTTAAGAACATTGATATTAATTGGCATCCTAGGTGAATGATCAAAGTTTATAAAATCTAGTTAGAAATACATAAACCCGTTCGTTTAGGGAGAACATGACTATTACATCTCACAAGACCGTAAGTTGACTTGCATATATTTTGAGACACATTAGATACAAGTGAGATGTTAGGTTGATGAATAAAACTCAAAGTGTTGATAAAGTGCATCTATTTAAGTTTTAATTACATCTTAAATAAAAATTTAAGTGAACTCCAATCATTACAAGTCATGTGCATTTGCCTAAAGAACATGGTTGGAAATTGTATTTGAAAATCATTTCAAAAATATTTTGAAAAATCTTGGTGAAGACTATCTTATGATGGAAGTCATCATTGATAAAGTTAATACAAAATTGAGTGAAACATAGAAGTGTTTCAATGATTTTTAATTTTGTGTTAATATTTAAAAATGAGTTATATTTTCATAGAAACTATTTTTCCATGATACTATATATCATAAATAATGTCTACACAAAATTTCATGATTTTTTGAATTTTATATAATTATTTAGGAGTTTATGAAATTCGGATCTGAATTTATTTTCAGAAATCAGAAACTCCTAATTGATCAAGTGAATGATTAGGACATACACCAATCGATTGGTGAAAATCTTCCATGAGCATAGAAGCTCACGTAATCGATCGGTTGATCGATTAAGGGTAGCCATAATCGATCACTAGATCGATTAAGGTATAGTTTAATCGATTGAGACCTAACACCAATTAATTAACATGACTGAAATTGTCTAATTTTAGTCCACAAACCTAATTTTGAGTAACCTAATAATTCCTAACCCTTTGACATACTTTTACATGTATATTTGGGTGAATTTCATGATGAAATAAAAAATGGAGATGATTTTGGTGAAAAATATAGGGTTAAGAAGAGGGTTTGATTTAAGTTTTGTAATTTGAAACCTCATAACTTCGCTTTAAGATTTTATAAAGGTTTAGGGACTCAAAAATCATTGTTGGTGCAATGATAGAGGTTTAGAGTGTATTTTGAGGAGGAGGTCTTCCTTAAAATCATGTGTTTTATTTTTTATTGAGAAGATGAAGATTGAGAATCTTCATCGTGATGAATGCTCGAGGTTGAGCATATGTTACAATGAAAGGTATGAGACTTTCATTGGATGCCTTTGAGCATATGGACTCTCAGGGAGAGTTTTTAATGTGTGTCAAAATAGGAGAAAATATAGGCGAATGTGGATTAGTCTAACTCAAATATATTATCAAACATTAAAAAGAGAGAGATTATTGATACAATCTTCGTTGGGTCAGGGTTGACCTAGTTTGACTATGCTCGGGTGAGCTTGAGTTTCGATGTTTGCCAATGATGTTTGAATATTGTGTGAGTTAAGTGTGTCAAGGTTGACTGGAGAGTTGCCTGGTGAAGTTAAGGTGGTTTGGGAGATCGTACGCTGGCACGGGTAAAGTTCTAGTGGGATTTGACTAGTAAAGTTCAGGTGGATTGAGGAGATCACACGCTGGCACCGATAAAGTTTTAGTGGGACTAGACACACCTAGTGAGACTAGATGAAGGTCCAGGTGGATCGGGGAGATCGCATGCTGGCACAGAAAATGTTCAAGTGGGACTTGGCATACCTAGTGGGACTAGGTGAAATTCAGATAGATCGGGGAGATCGCATGCTAACACGGATAAAGTTCTATTGGGACTAGGCAAGCCTAGTAGGACTAGGTGAAATCCAAGTGGATCGGAGAGATTGTACGTTGGCACGAGAAAAGTCCTAGTGGGACTAGGCACACCTAGTGAGACTAGGTAAAGTCCAGGTGGATCGAGGAGATCATATACTGGCACGTGAAAAGTCCTAGTGAGACTTGACAGACCTAGTTGGGAACTAGATGAAGTCTAAGTGGATCGTAGAGATCACACGTTGGGATGAGAATAGTCCTAGTTGGGAACTAGGTAAGGGAAAATTCAAGTCGGTAAAAGGTTTGATTGGACACTTAGTGAGGAAGTCCTAACAGGTCACAGTTGACCGGGATTAGGCAAGGGAACCCCAAACTTATGCACACAAGTTAGGATTGAGCCAATTGATTAGCGCTGGTTTCTCACGAACAGAAGCCTTCTAAATCGATTGGGTGATCGATTAAGGAGGGAGTGAATCGATTGGGTGATCGATTAGGAGAGTTGTGTCGCAAAACATAAACAAGCTGAATCGATTGTGTAATCGATTCAATATCCTCTTAATCGATTGGACAATCGATTAAGGATGACTGTAATCGATTAGCCAATCGATTACGATTATGGTAGTATTGCACGAGAGCACAGAAAGGTGCTGAATTGATTCAACAATCGACTAAGATCTTCTTGATCGATTGGCTAATCAATTAAGCTTCAAAAAGTAAGTCGTTGAATGGCTAAATCTGATGTGGCAATCAATTGAGTAATCGATTAGGGAAACCCTAGGTTGCGAGTATATAGGGTTTTTATGCAAGTTTAAAGCACTAGTTCTTCACATCTCTTCCTCTCCTTCCATCGTCAATTCAAGAGAAGTCTTAAAGCATAGTGTTGCTGCATTTCTAAGGTTCTAGAGACGATTCCAAGCTAGAAGAAAGCAAGAAAAGCAAAGAAAGCTCATTTGTGTAAATCTTATAAGATTTGTTTTGTATTTGCTTGTTCTTGGATGTATTTCTTCTTGTAAATCAGTACGAGGCTTTTCCGCCTCAACAAAGGAGATCTTTCATAGTGTATAAGAGAGAGAGGAAGAGCGAATTCTTGAATTAGTCACCTTAAGAAGATGGATACCAAGTAAAACAAAGGTGTTAGTGCTTGCACAAGTTTTCGTTGTGACAAATCTTCACTGAGCAAAGATCGAAACTAATCACTCCCCCCTCTAGCTCGTCTACCAGTCCTAACACATTTTTGACACCCCTAGTTGGATGCTCCCTCTTTTTCGCTACTTTCTTGTGACGTAGCTCTCCCTTATCAATGCTTTTCTCTTGATGACTCACCATTAGTCCTAGTTAGGTGTATTTCTCGAGTTCAGACTCTTCCAATGATTATTCGTCCCACATTACCTTCAGATTTTTGTGGTTTGACTTTCTTGGACCTTTGTTCTTTAATTTTGGGCAGTTATCTTTTCTGTGTCTTTCCTTGTCGCAGTGGTAATATCTGGTCTTTCTCTTTCCCAGAGAGTACTTCTTGGCTTGCATCTTGTTAAATTTATTAGTTTTAAAAAAACTTTTTAAATTTTCTTACCATGTAGGTCATTTCCTCATCAGCTGAGGATTCTGTGTCTAGTTCGATAT
Source organism: Boesenbergia rotunda (assembly GCA_024364735.1). Lineage (NCBI taxonomy): Eukaryota > Viridiplantae > Streptophyta > Magnoliopsida > Zingiberales > Zingiberaceae > Boesenbergia > Boesenbergia rotunda. The sequence goes on from JAGFNQ010006635.1 coordinate 105,563, forward strand.
TCCTCATATTCAGGGTGATGTTGTCCGTCTCTGCTTTTCTTCCTGTATATCGAGACTCGTGATGTTTAAAAATCAAAAATAAATTCTCTAACGTACTTTCCTCAAGGTTCTTGGAAATATAATAGGAGTTGGCTATTAATGTTGATGCAAGTTACATCAGTGATGTCCTCCTCTAAGTGTTTTAATGTTTGACAATACACTTAAGTCAGTGATACATTGAACAAGGGAAGGGAAGTTAAGAGAGGAGTAACAAAATGGACCAAAGTCCTAGTAAATCTAGGCAATAAGTCCTGGTTCGGAGAATTGGGCACTAAGTCCTGATCGAGGATTGGACACTAAGTCCTGGCAAAGGACTGGGCACCGAAGACCTGCTCGGAAGGTGGACACTAAGTCCTAGTCGAGGACTGGGCAAGAAGACCTGGCCGAGGATTGGGCACCGAAGTCCTGGTCGAGGACTGGGCAAGAAGACCTGGCCGAGGGTTGGGCACCGAAGTCCTGGACTTAGGGTTTGGGCATGAAGTCTTGGTCCGAGGGACTGTGCAACTTAGCTGAGTGATGACTAAGGACAGAAGTAGAGATGGGTCGGGGTTCCGACGTCTCGAGATCCGGGAGTATCGGAGGCTAAGCAAAAGTCCACCCGAAGGACTGAGGTGGCAACCGTCTCCTGAAAGGAGTAGGTGAAAGGCACGCTCTCGGGGGTGAGAACTTGCGTCGATTCGACCTAGGGTTTCGTGGAAATCCGAAGTCAGAACTAAGACAGCTACGGCTGTAAAAACTAACTAATATTCTTGTCTTGTTTGTGTTGGTACTAACCTTGAATACAGGTACCGAAGGAGTGTGTTTCTGTAGCTCAGAACGCCCCAAAGGAGAGTGGCAGGCAGCTGGGCTAGGCACTCGGGAGGTCCCGGGCGTCCAAGGTCAAAGCTAAACAAGCAGTTAAGCAAGAATCGCTTCGGAACAACACTAGGCTAGGCGCCCGGGAGGTCTCGGGCGCCCATGGTCAAACCCAAACAAGTAGAAAGCAAGAATCGCTTCGAAACAATACTGGGCTAGGCGCCCGGGAGGTCCCGGGCGCCCAAGGTCAAAGCCAAATAGGAGTCGAAGCAAAATCAGCCACGAAGCCAGCGGATCAAGTCAGGCTGGGCGCCTAGGAGGTCCCGGGCACCCCAGTTAGCTCCAGGGGCTGATTCAGAAGGGATAAGCGCTGACCGAGCTGCGGATGAAGGTTCTCCAATATGAAGGCACGTGTCAGGCGCCCCCAGGAGTACTATAAAAGGGGCTCGACCCCAAGGCTTCAACACACAACTTTCCAGAGCGATTCTGATCATTCCGACCGACGACAACGCACTAAAGATGAGGCTCTACGACCGGGAGGCTCCAGGAGGAAGTGCGCGGCACTTCGGAGATCCAGATCGGTCGAGCTTCAAACTTTGTTTTGTTCGAACGATCGAAGTTTTCTACAAAGTTTTTCACGGTCGATATTCACCCCCCCCCTCTATCGACGGCATCGGTCTTACAAATGGTATCAGAGCCAGACCGCTCTTCACCAGACCAACCGCCGACGGAGCAACGACACCAGGAGTTGAGGGGGAGCCCAGGGGTGAATCAGGTACATTTGAATTTTAAATGTCAAATTTTAAATTCCATATTATATGCTTCACGTGCAGGTTGAGAGGGCACTATAAAAATCAGTGTCCTACTCGTAAGACTCGGTCTACACCACCGGCAGCAAGGGAGGTACTAGCGCCAGGAGTCCGGAAAGACAAAAGTCACGTACGATGCTTCAAATGCGAAAAGTACGGACACTACAAAAATAAGTGTCCGACAAAGGTACGCAAAATGTATGTTCCGAAAATTTTTCAAATTCCCGCACTTTCCCATGTTAATAATTTAGATAAGTCTGTTGATTTTGCTGATAATAGTTTTTCTGATAAATTAGAAGTGTTACATAGTCAAATAAATATTTTGCATGCCCAATTAGAAAATGTAAATAATGTCAAAATATCAGAAATTAACTGTTTAATTTTTAATGTCAGTTCAAAAAATTACTGAAATTAATTCTAAAATTAAATCTGATAGTTTTACTGTTATTCCTGAAATTAAATCAGATAATTTTAAAATTCTTGATGAAAATTCTAAAATTTTTAATTTTAACTCTGATAAATCAGAATTCAAAAATCTTAAGGATAATTATAAATTCAAATATGAAAACCCTTTAGATAATTACGAATTTAAATTTAAAAAACCGTTGTATGAATCTGAACTCAAATTTGAAAATCTTAAGGATAATGAGGATAATTCTAAGGATAATAAGGATAATTCTGAGGATAATAAGGATAATTCTGAGGATATTGAAGATGAAATTCCTTTAGATAATAATTTAACTATTCTCTTGGATAATCCTGAAAAATTGACTAGTGGCCCATTTTATTCCACCTACTTTGAGGATATTGAAAGATCTAATCTTGAGTCATAGTCAATAAAAATCACAAAGATTAAAATAAATCAGAATTATTAGAAAAACTTGAAAGGATAAACAGAAAAGAAATAGTGGATGAGTCAGAAATTTTCGAAATAATGAAAATTATGAACTTAAACCCACAACTATTAATTAATCATTTCAACCTTAATTATTCAAATCTTAATTAATTAAAATTCAAATTAATTTATATAAATTAAATCTTAATTAAATCAAATTCAAATTAATTCAAATAAATTAAATCTTAATTAAATCAAATTAATTCAAATAAATTAAATCTTAATTAAATCAAATTCAAATTAATTCAAATAAATTAAATTTTAATTAAATCAAATTCAAATTAATTCAAATAAATTAAATCTTAATTTATTCAAACTTAATTCAATTAAATCTTAATTAAATCAAGTTCAAATTAATTCAAATAAATTAATTTTTAATTAATTCAAACTTAAATTAATTCAATTAATTCTTAATTAATTCAATTAAATCTTAATTAATTCAAACGTAAATTAATTCAATTAAATCTTAATTAATTCAAACTTAAATCTTAATTAATTCAAACTTAAATTAATTCAATTAAATCTTAATTAATTCAAACTTAAATTAATTCAATTAAATCGTAATTAATTCAAGTTAAAATTAAATCAAATTCAAATTAATTAATTCCTAATTAATTCAACCTCAATTAATTTTTAATTAATTCAACTTCAATTAATTCTTAATTAACTTGAATCCAGCCAAATCTTAAATAACTTAAACTCGAACTAAACTAAAATTTTACCAAAACCGCAACAATTAATTTAATAAAATTAAATATATCAAAGTGGGTTAACATATTCGCGAATTCACACGACATGTATCAAATCGGGAATTTGATACAACTTTAGAAACTTAATTAAATATTTTGACTTGTTTGACTCATGCATAATTGTCATCTCATGCATCTACTATGCTTTAATATATGACATGTCATTTATATTTAAATTTTATGTATAATTTAGAACGGCTATAGGAAAAAGAATAATTAAAACTTGATCAACCTAGTATTCGGAGGAGGTGAGATGATAGTACGTTAGGGAAACCTTTATGGTGGAACTAGCCGAAGCTACCGATCCAAGACCCAAACTAGTTAGACCAATATCTTTCAAGAAGTAACATGAAGATGAATTTTCTATAAAAGGCTTTGTCAAGGAAAGGATTAATGATCCAATAAGGTTACGGCCAAAGAAGGTCTAGTACCTAGCCAAGACCTGGAAGCCAATTACTGAAAATCAAATTCACTTTACTATTGCTAGATTTGAATCTAACACAAGTTTCAATTAGATCTTAGATTTAATAACAAATTAAGAAAAATGATTCAAGCATCTCACAATACACCCATAAGGCAACCATGCTTGCTGTATTGATACATCTAAAATGGGTGAGATGTTAAGGACTAAGAAATTGATGAGCATGTTTCAAAACTGTTTTCAAAATTTTTAGAATATTTTTCTAAAAGTATATTTTCAAAATAGAGCTTCAACATAGTAATGTTTTTATGGAATTTATGCTTGTCTAATTGAATATATATTATATGTTTTCAAAAATTATATCTTTTTAAAAATTGTTTGACTCACGCAATTAGACACAAGCCTCTTAGGACAATACTAAAGTTCCTTAAGGCACTTAGATAGAGTCAAACGATGTCGGGTACAGGGGGAGTGTTTTCACTCTTTTAAAAAAATTTCTATTATTTGAAAAGACTTTTCGAAAACTGCGACTCAATTTCTATCACATATGTTTTCAAAAAGGCTTATACTTTAAAAATTATCTTCTTTCCAAATTGTGGTTTCAAAATTTATCTACCTAAAAATTATCATTCATTTGATTTTGATAAACCCTAAAGACACAGAGGAAGGTCCACTTAATGTTCTACAAGGGCTCCAAGGATGTGTCGAATTTAGGGAGAGTATAAATCAAAAAGAAAATTCTCTAACAAGTATTTTTCAATTTTTTTAAATTATGAAATAATTCATTTGGTCTAAACCAAACCCTAAAGACTCAGAGGAAGAGCACTTGTGGTCAACAAGCTTCCTAAGACTGGGTCAAGTTTAGGGGAGGTTAAACTAAAAGAATTATTAAACATTTCAAAGAATATGTTTTCGTGCACTACATTTTCAAAATCTCGTTGAAAACATAAATAGTCAGTTTTTCAAAAATTCATACATTTTTCAAAATGTACTTACATATATTTTCAAAATACTATCATTTTTTTACCTATTAAAATTTTGTTAAGAAATAGTACTTACTTGAATTTGGAGAATTTTCTAGGACACTTAGGAAAATGTCCTTGTAGCCAACAAGATTTTCTAGAATTGTGTCAGACTAGAAAGGGAACCATGTCAAGTACTTAATTTTTCAAAACTCATAATATTTTTCAAAGAACTCATATTTTTCAAAACTCATAATATCTTTCAAAGAACTCATATTTTTCAAATTCATAATATTTTTCAAAAGTACTTATATTTTCAAAGCTCAAATATTGTTCAAAATTACTTGCATTGTTTTCAAAAACTCAATATATGTCAAAAGTACTTGCATTCTTGAAAAAAAAAATCTTTTCTAAAATTTTTCTAAGGAAAATTCTTTTCAAATCAAACATTTTCTAACAAATATAAAATATTTTTCATAATTGCACAATACTCTTCAAAATGGATTTATTCTGGAAATTTAAGTACTTAGTATTACTATGATTTCAAAAATTTATACTAAGTATTTTCAAAAGAACCAAAGGTTTCCATTGTTGGCGCAAGTATTTTTATTTTTTTTTTATGTATGACAAAGGGGGAGACATAGGCCTTAAGTTAGAAATTTTTTCTTTTCTCTTTCTAAAGGATCAAAAAAATCAAAATGCTTTTCAAAAAGGGGAGAGTGAAAGTTAGAATTTTTTTTTCCTATTTTTCCCTAGAGGATCAAAAATGGAGTTTCAAAACTTAGACCAGTTTTTTCATTTGATCCCAAGAGTTAAAGTTTAGCCTTTTCAACCAATCTAACTTAAGATATTGTCAAATATCAAAAAGGGGTAGATTGTTGGTGCAAGTTGCATCAGTGATGTCCTCCTCTAAGTGTTTTAATGTTTGACAATACACTTAAGTCAGTGATACATTGAACAAGAGAAGGGGAGTTAAGAGAGGAGTAACAAAATGGACCAAAGTCCTAGTAAACCTAGGCAATAAGTCCTGGTTCGATGAATTGGGCACTAAGTCCTGATCGAGAATTGGGCACTATGCCCTGGCAAAGGGCTGGGCACCGAAGACCTGCTCGGAAGGTGGGCAGTAAGTAATAGTTGAGGACTAGGCAAGAAGACCTGGCCGAGGGTTGGGCACCGAAGTCCTGGTCGAGGACTGGGTAAGAAGACCTGGCCGAGGGTTGGGCACCGAAGTCCTGGACTTAGGGTTTGGGCATGAAGTCTTGGTCCGAGGGACTGAGCAACTAGCTGAGCGATGACTAAGGACAGAAGTAGAGACGGGTCGGGGTTCGGACGTCTCGAGATCCGGGAGTATCGGAGGCTAAGCAAAAGTCCACCCGAAGGACTGAGGTGGCAACCGTCTCCTGAAAGGAGTAGGTGAAAGGTGCGCTCTCGGGAGTGAGAACTTGCGTCGGTTCGCCCTAGGGTTTCGTGGAAATCCGAAGTCAGAACTAAGTCAACTACGGTTGTAAAAACTAACTAATATTCTTGTCTTGTTTGTGTTGGTACTAATCTTGAATGCGGGGACCGAAGGAGTGTGTTTCTGCAGCTCAGAACACCCCAAAGGAGAGGGGCAGGCAGCTGGGCTAGGCGTCCGAGAGGTCCCGGGCGCCCAAGGTCAAAGCCAAACAAGCAGTTAAGCAAGAATCGGTTCGGAACAACACTGGGCTAGGCGCCCGGGAGGTCCTGGGCGCCCAAGGTCAACGCCAAACAAGCAAAAAGCAAGAATCGCTTCGAAACAACACTGGGCTAGGCGCCCGGGAGGTCCCGGGCGCCCAAGGTCAAAACCAAAGAGGAGTCAAAGAAAAATCAGCCACGAAGCCAGCGAATCAAGTCAGGCTGGGCGCCCAGGAGGTACCGGGAGCCCTAGTCAGCTCCAGGGGCCGATTCAGAAGGGATAAGCGCCGACCGAGCTGCGGATGAAGGTTCTCCGATCTGAAGGCACGTGTCAGGCGCCCCCAGCGAATCAGGCGCCCCCAGGAGCACTATAAAAGGGGCTAGACCCCAAGGCTTCAACACACAACTTTCCAGAGCGATTCCGATCATTCCGACCGATGACAACGCACTAAAGACAAGGCTTTACGACTGGGAGGCTCCAGGAGGAAGTGCGCGACACTTCGGAGGTCCAGATCGGCCGAGCTTCAAACTTTGTTTTGTTCGAACGATCGAATTTTTCTACGAAGTTTTTCATGGTCGATATTCACCCCCCCCCCTCTATCGACGACACCGGTCCTACAATTAACATCCATTCCGATATTCTCAGAAATGTTTTTATAGTATACCTTAACAAATCTCGGTTTGTTGTTAACAACCTTAACAAATCTCGAAAATGTGTTTATAATAGGAATTGAGAATGTGCTTTATTATTAATAATAATTCGAAATCTATTTTAAAGAATAACTTCATCCAACATTTCCACATTGCAAACTTCCCTCGAACTTTGGTGGGTGGATACTTGGCTCGTGCATCGTCTTATTGCTTTATCTGGCGATTAGTCCTTCAAAAGTGAATCTCACTCTAATACCATTTGTAGGTCTTGGTAGGTTAGCTAGAGGGGGTGAATAACCTTGCAAATAAAATCTTAATCTTTAACTTCTAACTTAGCAAAGATAGACAAATTAGTAAAACAATTAAAATAATTAAGATCATAGACAACAAAAAGGAAAGAGACTCAGATTTACTTGATTTTAATCAGGGAGGTTTCTAATCCAATGCGGTTGAAAGCTCACTAATGATCTTCTTCTTAGAAGGTAGAGAAGCCTCTTACAAATGTCTGAAAGCTCAATGAAAGACTAGGAAATTCAAAATAAGTTGTTGTGTCTTAATCCTAGCTCTAAGGTGTTATAAAATAGCCCAACGATTAAAGTGACCATTTGCTAAAGTGAGATTTAGGGCACCTTAAATGCAACACGAGGCGTCCTAAACGGATAAGTTTTGTCCACACAACAACGATAGCCTAACGGCTACTGTTCACTTAGGGCGCCTTTGCTACAAACTAGGGTGCCCTCAGTTGGAATTGCGACATCCTCGCACCTTTCAATGGAAGCTCCAAACATTACAGCCGAGGCATCCTCAGTCCCAACTAAGGCGCCTCGGGTGAGTTGACTTTTTTAGACTCTATTTGCTTGGGTGATGCTTCGGCTGCCCGGAGTTGAGTTCACCCGAATCCAACTCCAACCTTCTTCTCGAATGGGCTTCCTCCCTGGCTTCTCGTCCTCGGATGTCGCACTGTCACGCCCCGAGGAGACGCTCGTCCGATACCGACCGGACTACTTCACCCTTGACCTGGCGGACAATTCCTAACACCAAACACTGTGACCCACTCAGTTTGCCTGTACCATAGCCGATAGGGCTGGAACAAGCCACCGAAATGAAAAGAAAACGACATCATTGTGAAAAGCTGCGTACCAGTATGACTTACAACAAAATGAATTGAAACGAATGCATCCTCGGTACACAAAAGTACAACTATACTGCCATGCAAAATGACACAACAAATCAAAAGTACAACAACGGAAATATAATGAAAGAATAAACGGAAAGGGGGTACTAACATGTACCGCATCAAATATAGGAAAAACCATGAAATCGTCTCGACTCACGCTAACTGGGACGGGCTGCCGGGCGGTCCAGTCGATCATCCTGAAAGGGGGGAAAATAAGACTAACGGGGTGACTCTAAAAAACTCAACGAATACTGACCAATATGTACAAGAAGGTATACTAACAGTAAGTCACCAGCTAACACAGACTGAAGAAAGATGCAATAATAGGAAATGCAGAACTGAACCACCGAAAGAAAATATATACCTGTGTCGATCCAAACCCGGGTATATACATGTCAATCAAGTGCAGCAATCACAACCATATGCAGAAATGCATAGTATGCTCACGATGCAACATGGGTCACCCCTGACGCCAGTCGGCCACCGTCGCATCTATGCGAAACCGAGTGGGAAGGGCTCTGATTGGGCCCTCCCTTCACCCAGACGGCCACCGTCGCGTATCACGCGAAACCGAATGGGCATGGTCTTGGACCTGAACATACTTCGCCCTAGGGAAAAGTAACGCTCCCAAACCCCTATCTATCTCCGGACAGAGTAGGGGACCTATCGCAGCGCCATGACCTATAATCCACTAATGAAGAGTGGAACTGGGGCTACACAACGGGTAATCTGGTAAGTCTGATGACCCATCTCAACCTCCAGGGAGTCAAAGGTCGCCTACGTATGCCCCTGCACCAGTAGCAAGTCCGACGACCCATCTAAACCTCCAAGGAATCAAAGGTTGCCCACCTATGCTATGTGCAACGATGATGCATATCACTATCTCACGCATCACCCACTATCTAACCCTAATGTCATCTACATGATATGCAGTAGTCCAGATAATCGGTATGCACCATAGTTCAAATCCTAGCGCGAGATATAAGGTAAGCAGTAAGCAGTAAACCTAAATCAGATAATAAGCACCTAATGTTGTCGTACAGGAATGAAAAGATAAAGGTATCCCTACTGCTATCCATATTTAACTATGCATTAGAGGTTGACTATATCGAATAAAGATAAGTCAAAGGTACCCGTCTCAATATGAAGAAATCCGTGCGACGAGAACCCCCCCCCTCCCCCGTCCAATGAAATATCCACAATGAGTGAACTCAGTCAATGTCCTGCATCAAAACTCAACTTAGCCAATTATACATTCAATAATTTAGCTAAGTTACACGCTAAGTATAGTTGGAAATCAATCCCTAATTACACCTCTCTCCAACCCATGAACCATGTAAAGAAAAATTGAATCCAATCAAGAGCATATCACCCTCCAAAGTTTGAACTCACAGTAGTCCTGAAAAATGCAGTTACAAAGACTAACTCCAGAACAAACTCAACTCAAACTCTCAAACCCCAAAGCAGAGCACCATGGGAGATCACGACAACTCAAAAAATTAATAGAGTCTCGCTCCTAAGCTACCCCACAGCCAACTCACAACACCTCCGTAGTAGAAACAGAAACAAAGCTAAATAACCATAATCCTATTCTACCACATGACCAAAACCAAATGGAAATCTTTTCTCTAGTACAAATAAACTTGGATCACCCCCCTCAGAACCCATGGCAGGGCTCGAATCAACCATTAGAGAAACCTCCAGAAACAGAATTCAATTCAAGCATAATTGACATAAAGAAAATGGGCAAACACAAGAGCAGAAGTTACTCCATCTGATCGAAACTTTCGGCAAGATAAACCTAAACCACAACAAGTTCAAATCAGAGCAGTTCACACACGCTAGAAACTCTCACAGAGTGTCTCCATCACGTAGCTGGTGAAATCCTCACTTAAGTCTAGGGTCGAAGATCCTTCTTGGCTCTAATCCAGCCGGTCAACCTCCAAGGAATGCCAACAACTCCAAACACAAGATCGGAAGAGCCGGCTCCTTCTCTGAAGTACCAGACCCCCAACTTCAAGGGTGATCACAGCTAGACCATAGTCGATCGTTGAGGTAACGACGCAGTGTTGCTAGATTGAAATGGAGGTGTCAATCAAACAAGAAGTTAGGTAGAAATCTGCCAGATCTGACAAAACTCAACTACCTACCAGGGGTGATTTTGGTCGGCAACAACTTGTGTGCCCTAGCCCTGCCTCACGCTGACGTTTGACAAACCGAAGGGGTGCAGGATCGTCGGCGTCCAGCTCATAACTCCCCCGTTGTGCTTCACTCATCCGAGAGGAGAGAGTCAGCAAATCTGTGGAGACGCAGAGAAATTTTGGAGGTGGCTTTGGCGAGATTGAAGAAGAAGAGGGACTGTTGAGGCAATCTGTGGTCCGGAGTGACCAAGTATTTTGATGTTTGGGCAAAGAGTTTAAGTTAGGTTTACCTTGTGTTCTAATATGTGTATGTTGAGTGTGTAGGTTGTGCAGGTTTACAAATATTGACTGGACTGGACGACCTCGGTACGGTGAAGGGTGGCATGGAGATAAGCTGGAGGCTTGCGTGCACCCGAGGGACCTTGGAGAGCAGGGACGATGAGCTGAGGGGTGCGAACTTTGAGACATGCGTGAAGGATGGCATGGAGGCAAGCTGGAGGCTTGCGTGCATCTGAGGGACGGGCCGAAGATGAAGAGGGCGCGAAGGCAACAGTCGAGGCTGCTGATGAGGAGTCAGTCAAGTCATGAGGGTACAAGTGTTGTGTGATTGTATTCGGGAAATCCTAGGGTTCGAGTGCGGAGTGGAATGTACTCAGGAAGGGTAACCTTAGGTGTGTGAGTAGACCAGTCGACTGGCCTGGGGGCAGTCGACTGATAAAACTCACAGAAGGGTTGTGGCCTGGGACCAGTCGACTGCCCCCAGGACAGTTGACTGGTAGGTGGCTGGTGAGTTGGCTGAACATTCGAACGTTGGGGTTGCAACGGTCGATTTTTAGTGGGATCAGTCGACTGCCCTGGGAGCAATCGACTGGTGGCGAAGGTTTCAGCCCAAGTCCTATTTAAAAAGGACTTCGTAGTGGCTGAGATTCTTGACGAATCTTGTCTTCGTTAAAGGCAAGATAGTAGTTATGGTGCTCAGGGATTGTCGAAGTGCTGTGGCGAGGTTTCTCCACCCACAAAGAGCGACAAGAGCTAGCCGGAGGTTATCCGGGGAGTGATCCACCGACGGATTCTTGGATTAGTCACCCTTAGGGGTGGATACCAAGTAAAAACCGGTTTGTTAGCATTGCTCTTTACATTGTTAGTTTTGTTATATTGTATTTCCGTTGCGTAACTAACAACGTAGAAAGAAAAAGTCGAAAAACGCTATTCACCCCCTCCCCCCACCCCCTCTAGCTACCGAATCGATCTAACAGGGACAAGGAAGAAAAAGAAGAAGAAATGGAAGGGGAAGACGGGTTCGAGACTTTGCAATCTACCACTAGGGAGAAGGAATGGGATTTTAATTAAAGGGCTGGTCTTTTGCAAAAACCCCGCCTGAACTTGTGTTATTTGCTTGACACCATTAAGTCAGCCGTACTTGCCTTTAGGCCCTCCAAGTTTTCCCTATTTTTAACATGCACACGCCCTTCTTGTCGATCAATGTACTCTTTCGTAACTTCTTGTTCCTCGGATGCACCGAGCCCTTCGCCTCCCTTCCCGTGCCATCTTTCTTGATCATTGCGTCTTCCGCTTGACTTCTTGTGCTCTTATACTCTTAGACACAAGCATCTAATATCATAAAACCTAACTTAACTCGGCTGACCATATTAAAATCAACCCGGGGTACTTATGAATCGTAATTGTTACAACTACAAGTTCAATTTTAAAAGACCATAACATTTGATTTGGATTAAATTCAAAGATACAAAATATATCAAATCAAAACTTATTCAAAGATCTTTAATTAATATATTGCACTTCTCGTGATTCTACCGGAATAAAAAATTATGACATCTTAAAGTTTATCTAGTATAATCGTAGGTGATACAACTACAAGTTTAACTTTAAAATGTCATAACTTTTGATTCGAATTGAACATGAAACAGATAATATATCAAAGTGAAGCTTGTTTAGATCTTCGATTTGATAAATTGTGTATCCCATGGTTCAACTCGAGTCAAAAGTTATGCTATTTCAAGAATTTTCTAGCATACATATTGTAACATTTATGAAATTGTAGTTAGTACAACTATAAGTTCAACTTTTAGAGGTCATACATTTTGATTTGGTTGAATCATGAGACGCATAATATATCAATCAAAACTCGTTTAGAGATCTGTGATTTAATATATTATGTGTCTTATGGTTCAACAGAAATCAAAAGTCATGATCTCTCAAAGTTTATCCAGGATACACATGTTAGCATCTATAAAACTATAGTTGCTATAACTACAAGTTATAATTTTGAGAGGTTATAACTTTTTCTTAGTGTTGAACCACGGGATACATAATATATCAAATTAAAACTCATTCAGAGATTTTTTTTATTTATATATTATGCGTCTCATCAACCTGAGTCAAAAGTTATGAGCTCTCAAAATTTATCCAACATACACGTTGTACCCGTTACAAAATCGTAGTTGTTACAAAACTCAATTATAGTAGTTATAAAATCGTAGCTTTTATAATTATATAGTAGTTACCAAATAGTATCTATTATTTTATGATCCGATTTAGATTGAAATATAGACGGAAGTACGTATGTCTGATACATATATCGTGTCAAAAGATATTTATCTCATTTTACAAAGGGTGAGACATAATTTCGATAAATAAATAAAAATCAAAGTGAGATATTGTTTTTACGATTCGATATAAAAAGAAATGTTTTTCTGGGTTTGACTTTTGCTCATAAATGAAATAAAATCTAACCAAACCAATCTAAATCAAATCGATTAAATCAAACCAAACTAATACATAAGTTTACGTTGATGCATTTGTCAGTCCGATTGAGTATTCAGTTTGATAACACAACCCAACTAAATCAAACTAAACTAAACCAAATCACATTGATACATTAGTTTACTTAGGTGCATTTATTAGCACAATTGAGTATTCAGTTTGATTTTTTTTTTAAACGGGTGACCAAAGTTAGACTAGGGTACAATATTTTAAGTAACAGTGCTTTTGATATTTTGATCAAAAAGGACGTACCTTTAATCTTTTTTTTTTAAAAAAAAATGGTCATTTAATTTTTACCTTTTTTCCCTCTCAAAATTTATTGAGCTAGCTCCCTTTTAACATGTGAACATTGTACGCTTTTTTGTCTTCTTTTTTGGGAGTTGAAGACATTGAACTACCAACGTAACCAACAGCTGATTAGAGATAAATCGACCATGATCTATGGTTGTCTTTTGGGTTCCATAAAAACCTTATTTATTTATTTATTTGTTTGTGTTTTTTACCACTGGAGTTTGGTTCTTCCAAAATACATGACCATGAATAATCATGTGCACACCGAAAGTAAAAAAACATGAATCCCTAGTTAATTATCCCAGTTGATTAACGTACCATTTCGTCTCATAGTTTGATCATGATTTTTTTTTCCTTCACACAGTCCTCCTCTTACGAAAATACCCTAATTCTATCAGTATCCAAGATCAAAAGTGAGGCTTTGGACTGGGTTACTCCATATGGGATCCTTTGTCATAGAGGATCCCTGTCTCACATTCGTCGGCGACAATCGGTGAGTTGCTTAATCGTCGATCGAACATCATCAATGGTCTCGAATCGGGCGAGATCTCAATTGCAACGATTTCGGCGGATTCACCGTACCTCCCGGGAATAATTTGGTTTAAGATGACGACCGGATCGGAGGCCACCGATGATGTCCAATCGATGATCAGACAACTCTCCGGATAACACGCCGATCGTCATCGGCAGATGTGAGACAGAGGACAGAAGCTAGTGTGAGACAGAGGATTTGTCCTCGACAAAAAAGGTGAAATCGCTCGCCCCCATCGCCCCCGCCCCCGCCCCAAGGTCCATCACGAGGGAGGTAAATCATAGCCCCCGGAATAATTAGTACACAGTTGGGCCGAGAATTGATACACCAAACACTCAGAGTTTTAATCCAGTGCGCCTCGCACGACTCAAACCCAGGACCCAGAGGATCTGTCCTCGAGGATATATAGATGTTAGTGCAAAAAATCAGTTAATGTTGCTGAAAGGTTTTTGATCTTGAGTCACGAATTATGCATTTTATACGATGAGAAAGTTTAACTCGCAATCAGGATAAATTAAAAAGATAAGATGAATTATGACAGACGTTTCCACATCACACTACAACCCCGAATTATGCATTTTATACGATGAGAAAGTTTAACTCGCAATCAGGATAAATTAAAAAGATCAGATGAATTACGACAGACGTTTCCAGATCACACTATAACCCCGAATTATATTTTGTATAAACATGATTAAAACTGAATTGTTTATTTTAATTTTTTTATCAATGTTGATCCGCCTAGAACAATTGAATAATAATTAAATAATTTTTTTAACGGTAAATTGTAGAAAACTCTCTAATCTCAAATTAATCTTTACATGCACTCCCCATTTGATAAATTCTTTGTATTCACTCTCTGATGGATTGAGTATAAAAGAGTAAAAATTGAGTATACATTGTAAAAATTTAAGTATAAGTTATTTGAAATTGAATACTAATATAGGCAATTTGCGTATACAATTTCTTGATGTGGTGGATGCAACCTTACATACTCAAATTTATAACTTTCATACTTAATTTTCTTCAAATAATACTTATAAAACTGTCTTATCAATTCTATCAGGGATTTTATGTAAGGAAATTAAATTTTGAATGGGGATTGTATGTAAAGATGAATTTGAGATTGGGGAGTTTAAAAAAATTTCTCTTTTTTTTAATTACGCTCAAGTTTTTAATAACAATGGCGTGTGTTGGTTGCATGCAAGAAATAAATATCAACAGTTGTCGCACAGTAGTCTAGGGGAGATGGAAGTGTAGTAGGCTGGCTAGGGATTCCTTGATTCCTTCCTTCGTCTCCTTGTCCTTGCTCTTCCTCTCTTCTCTCGATCTCTTCTACTCAAACTTGTCCCACAGTAACTCGCAGTAAGCTCATGACGACCCAAAGAGAGACACTATATATCCCAGTTCCCACTCACCCTCCTGTCCTTGTTTTTGACTAAAACCCAAACCACCTTGTCCATTCCTGTGATTGTTCTCTTCCACGAACCCACCACCATCGTGCTTCTCCTGTTCACTGTGCCCATCCCAGATCTTCCTGTTCTCGCAACCCTTTCCGCCGGCCTAGAAAAGAACGATCTGTTTTTTCTTCTGTATTTATTTAATTATTTAGCTATATATATATATATATATATATATATATATATATATATATATATATATATATATATATTTCTCATTTCCGAGTTATTACCGCGGCATGGCCATCTCATTTTCCTCTGCAGTTAGGCACTGTGCTCAGTGTATTGTGTTGCTGTAGGCAGAGGGAGCTCCAGTTCTGGTATTGCTTATGGGATCCTGAGACTTGTTTGGCCTCGACTTTTCCAGGGAAGCAAGAGTGGCGCCACCACCACATGTTCACAGACCACCAAGCAGCAGAAGTGGGAGCAGGAAGCCATGAGAGGTTGTTTTCACTGTTAGCAAAGCCAATCTCTTAGGCTGGAGGCTGAGCTGACGAAGAACGACGATTTGGAGTCAGTAATCATGCGGCAGTAGCTTCATATCAAGTGCCCCGGCCCCGGCTTCGTCTTTCGAGCATGCGGAGAGGATGGAAGACGAGCGTGCTCACCACGGAGGCCTCGGCTTCCATCAGATCCCCCTTCGCCATCGACGGCAGCAGCAGGGGCCGCCGCCTTACCCGAGGTCGGGAAAGCTGAGGGGCGGCGGCGGGGGTGAGATTGTGGAGGTCGAAGGAGGCCACATTGTGCGGTCCACCGGCCGGAAGGATCGCCACAGCAAAGTGTGCACCTCCAAGGGCCCCCGCGACCGCCGTGTCCGCCTCTCCGCCCACACTGCCATCCAGTTCTACGACGTCCAGGACCGGCTTGGCTACGACCGCCCCAGCAAGGCCATCGATTGGCTCATCAAGAACGCCAAGCCAGCTATCGACCAGCTAGCCGAGCTCCCCGCGTGGACCCCTACCGCGATCGCCGTCGACGCGGCGGCATCATCCTCCGTTGCTCCTGCACAACCCTGCGATTCCTCTGCCTCGGAGCAACCTTCGGACGAGTCCGGCAAGAGCAAATTTGGGGTCGATCAGCCACCAGTGACTGCTGCCTTCAGCTATGATGTAGACGACGGGGGCGGCGGCGGCGAAGGCAGTGGCAGGAGTAGTTTCCTCCCGCCTTCATTTGACAATACCGCCATTGCCGATACGATCAAATCGTCTGCAGCTACCGCGGCTTCGCCGTCCTCCAGCACTCTTCCAGTAGGCTGTCAACGCTACCCGCCGGGCCTTCAAGATCTCCGCCTCTCCCTCCAATCCTTCCAATTTCCGATCTTTCAACACTCTCATCCCAGCCACCATCACCAAGCTCCAACTCCGTCCGCACACGATTCTTTACTCGTTGGCTCCGCTCGCTCTTTAGGCTGGGCTGAACAAAACCGGCAAATGGCTTCGTGGTACATGCCCGAGTCGAGCGGCGGCGGCGGATTCGGAGAATTTCTTTTCGGTGTTCCGCCACCGCAGGCTGTGCCACCTCTCGCCGCCGCTCTCGGCCCGAGCCAGCTTTTCTCTCAGAGGGAACCCCTTCAGTCCAGTAACTCGCCTTCGGTCCGTGGTTGGGCAGAACCGGAGCTCCAGATGCATCCGGCGCTCCATTCCTCGGTTTCTCCCATCGAATTCACCTCCGAAGCTGGCATCCTGGGATTCTGCATCCCACCACGGATTCAGGGCGAAGAGGAGCACGGCAGCATCTCAAATCGGCTGCCCTCTGCTTCTCGCCATTAATGGAGTGGAAGAAAGAGAACAAGACCATTACTCAACAGGTAAATTCCAGCTTCCACTTTGGATTTCTCAAAGTTTCTATCGTTCGTTTCAGTCACTCGCTGATTTGGTTCTAGTGGATGAGCGTGAAGATATCATCATTTACTTATCTTTTGTTTCGCTTGCACTTTTGCGGGACGGTTGTTCTCGATTGCTTTTATAGTCCGAGTCGTTCGAACTGCTTCTAATTGTGATGTTGTGATATTTGCGTTGTCGCTGCATGAAAACGACTGAGATTTGATGTGCCTAGTCTTCCATAATATTGACAAGGTTACAGTTTGAGCGAGCAAATACAATTCACGTAAGCAAGATCAAGAATTGACAAGTTATTCACGAGGACTAATGCAGCTTCATGTTGACAAGTAGAAGATGTAGAGAAGGATTAGTGTGATTGGCAACCAATAGGCACCAGTACTAGTATGTTCAGCTGGTTTGTTTATCCTTGGTGGGAATAGGAGAAGATAGAGGGAGGGATTTCATCCTCTGTGTTTATATTATCTTCTCCCAAGGGAAGAGAGGAGATGAAATGATAAAAATGCGAAACGATCTTTGTATCCTCCAAGCCCAGCTTCAATTGTCAGTCACGCCCCAGGGCATGACGCAGTTGGTTCCAAGAAGTAGAATTCCTTGATTTGAATTGTGGGGATCACAGCCACCACGGAATACCCTCTACTTGATTTATCTGTATTTTGTTGTGGAACCGAAGATAGTAGTTTGGCATGAGCAAGATCACCGATTTGCTTTCTTCAATTGTGATTGTCCGTCTTGTTGTAGTCGCACCTTGTCACGACGGTCCTGTCTCACCATAGTTTTCCATTTTACACCACAATCCAATCCAAGGGGAAGGATTTTGCATCAATCGTGTTGAGTGTGGATGGAAATTTCAGGAAGGAATTCAAGCTAGAAGAGGAAGTTAAAACACTTTGCATCGGATTCCACAGGAGCTCTGCTGTTTTCTCCTTTACATCCTGTTTTCTGGTGCAGAATGCATTAGCTAGCGGCAGTGGTGAGCTTCTATTGCATAGAGAGCTCTGCTCCACATATTTAGTCTCCGGGCAATTAGTCTTCATCTCATATCCACGATTCGATCTCTAGTTACGGTGCATTTTGTAAGAATTTTGTTTTCAAAATGGGACGGAATCCTGAGATATTGGGCATCTAGACTGTCCGTCTCGAATGCTTTCCGATTTATCCGGATAATTAGTGAAAAATTTATATGGGACCAAGTCGATTGTCCCATATTCATCTTTTTATCTGATTCGTAATTTTTTATTTCTCCTTCGCATATATGGTAATAATAGGCAAAGAAGGTATGGATTCCTTTTTGCAGATGGAATTTATCCCTAAATCTGTGTCTTCTCAAAATTGGGCTGTTAAGTTACTATAGAGATAGCTTTGAGGATAAAATTCTTTCCACCCTCCTCTCTATTGTTGGGTATAGTAAGAGGGGGATTGGTTAAGGTCGTACTAATGCGGATCGAGATGGCAGAAGCACCTCAGCTCG
>JAGFNQ010006636.1:0-26985 GCA_024364735.1 Boesenbergia rotunda
CGGTTCCTAGCGACGAGCGCCGCCCTCTTCCACTTTTTCTCCTCCTCTTTTGTTCTTGTATTCTTCCCCTTCGTGGCCTCCAGTGCACACGAGCAGAGCGTCGCCGCTCTCACACGAGTCGCCAACCAACCGCCGCCCTCGTGCGAAGCCCTAGCCAACGCCGCCGCCTCATGCCGCCTCTGCCTGCATCTGTGCCGACCATCGCTCGACGCCGCCGTAACTTATCCTCGCTCGAAACCCTAGGCCGACGATCTAGGTAAGGATTTTTTGGTGGATTGGCTGTGATAGAGTAAAATTGGTTTTTGATATGAGAACAGTTTTGTATAGAAGAGTTTATTTTTGATGTAGGATTGTAGATTTGGGGTTTGCTTGGTATTAGTTGTCGGCTTCGAATTTCTGGAGATGTCTAACATTTTGCTTATGAATTTGATTTCCTGAGGTTTGTTTTCCTTAATCTACCATGAGATTGATTTGGAGTTCTATCTAGTTCTTGGATCACTTTGAGTTTGATAGAATAAGGTTTTCGTTTGGATGGATGGTTGGCAGGTAATGCTGAATTGAAGTAGCTTGTGTTCTGTTTTGATTGATGAAAGGTTGCGTTCAAGTCTTATTATGTGAGTATTGTAAGGTGCTGTGAGCTCCAATTGTGTTGAATCAAACTGTCATTTGAATTGTGATTGGAGCTTTCCAAATATTTTGACTATGAGTATTTTGATCATGGATTCGTTCTTGATTAGGACAGAGTTGATATGTTATTTTTTGTTCTTGTCATGTTGGAAGCTCTGTTTCCAATTTGGAAATTTGGTTAAGAAAGACTCATGCTTGTTTTAGAGTTAATTAAATAGGTATTATAGTTAGGATTATCCTACTCATGTTTAATATTTTGTTTAGCTAATGGATTTAATTGTATCGTAGCTAAACATAATCAATTATACAGGACCTTGATTCGGACTCGTTCAGTTGATCGTGGAAGGTTCTCGTTTATGGACTTCTACAATAAGGCGGGTACTTCTCCTTTGTACTCGTGTTGTTCCTTTTACCTTAAAGCATGACTGTTTTATGTCAAATAGGTTGTTTGACCTTATTCCTTGTTGTTTGTTATTTTAACATCGTCGTTGATACTTTTTCTTCGTTGATGTTCGAGTATTCAAAATTCGTATCCATACAGTCTCCTGTTATTTTCTGTTCTGTAAAGTGCCGCTTGTACGCGAGTACTTAGAAGTCCATTAAACATAATTAGGTTTATTTGACATTAGAAATGTCCTACCTAGTAGTGTAGGTGCATAATCGTTGGTTTTCGATTTTTGGTTGGTTGTATCGATGCATCGTTTACTTGTTGGATTTTGTTGCATCATTGTTTCTCCGGTTGTTCGTGCATCTTGTAGCATGCACTATATCTGCACGTTGCATACTAACGACTGTTGGGCTTCCATATGGTTAAGCCATCGTTAGTCATTTAGTTGTTCATTTCACTCAACCACTTGTTGTCGTGGTAATTACTAGAGTGCGAGCAACTGTCCTATTAGCCACACATGTTGCAGTTGTAGGCAAGCAATGACCCCTCACCATTGTTTTCGAGGGATACTAGAGCTGCTGATAGCTCCCCCTATATATCAGGGTTTGGAGTGTTGGCTCCCTAGCATCCTGTCCACTCAACCACACATTTTTGTGATATTCGTTGGAGTGCGTACAGTTGTCACAACTCTACCCACTCGGCCACACAGATGTGATGTGTTAGCGGCTTGACTGGCGTCAGAGGTAGCACTGTCATTGCATCATGTGCATCTATTACATTTATGCATTTTCTTGTGATTGCTGCATTTATATGAGCTATGGTTGTTGCACTTGGTTGGCATGCATGTATATATCGAGATTTTGACGTCGCTTTGTATATACATGCTTAGTTGTTATTCGGTTTTATACCATGTTGTTTTATATATGTTATGCATGATTAGATATCCTTATATTTCTTATGGACTGTACTCTATTGAGTCTCTACTTAGTTATCCTTTATTATGTCATGCAATTGTCGACTCATATACCCGCTGAGTCCGCCCGGACTCACCACCGCCACCATCTCTTTTTGTTTCAGATAGCAGGTAGTTGCATTTCTTGGAGCCAGGAGAGGATTCAGTTGCCAGTCCCCAGAGTTGAGTTGTTTTCGTATTTGGTTTAGTTGCTTTATTTTCGGCACTTGGTTTGTTTGCATTTTATTTGCTTATCATATATCAAACTGGTTTTGTTAATATTATAGAGACATTTTGAGTTCTCTTTGGTTGTGGTTTCTTTTATGTTTAAAGTGGTTGAGCCACCGTTATCTTTCCTATTGATTTAATAACTGTGTGGTTGTGTTTATTTTCTTTATTTTGTGATGCTAGCCGCTTGTGGCTAAGCTATATGGGTAAGAGTGTATGTATTATTTGTCCCAACTTGTCCGCCGTACAGGGAAGATGCTGCCGGATTTTCGAGTAAGCATGTGCCTCTGGGGTCGTGACACAGACTATCTTGATTTTAATTCTAGATGATCCTGTCGGCAAGCAAGGATGACGATCGACTGATGACGAGGCTCGAAGGTTGATTGATGATTGACTGCTGACCTACCGGTCGGACACTCAGGGAAGCTGACGAACTACGACAAGCTGTAAGGAAAAAGACTGTTAGGAGCTGGCTGCGCGGGAGGGGGGGGGGGGGGGGGGTCTTCCGCACAAGCACTTCGACGATCAAGTCAGTACTCCGACGAAGAGAAGAGGAATGAGAGTGAGAGAGTAACATTGTAGAGCCCCCTGTGATTGAAGCCATGAGAACCTTTATATAGTGAATGGGAAAACCAACCTTGCCCGAGCAGTCACATCATGTTAAGGACCTGATCTTATAACAGGATTTAATCGCCAAAAGGCAAAGCCAAGCCAAAGTAATTCTGGTCACCCGTCAACTCCAAATGTCTATTCACCTTATCCTTAATAATGACCTACTCTTTGGGCTGCGTGAGTCCCATTTCTGGCCCCTCAAAGCAATGGGTTGACCCTGTGAATCCCTTTATACACCTTTATTCATATCACCATTAAACAGTATCTTTCGTATGAGATTTTAGGCTACTCCCGGTCTCTTTTGACCTCTTGTTCGCTCCACAGACCGAACGGTCGACTGAGCAGGCTCCTTGGGGGCCAACGGGAGCCACTCAGGGTTACAAGTGTAGGATCGATGCACGTGAGAGGGGGGGTGAATCACGTGACTTTTTTTAAAAAAATTAAATCAGAGTGCTTTAAAAGCGTGCACAGCGGAAATGAAAGAAACGAAAGATGAACACAAAAACACGAACGATTTTTACTTCATTCGGAGCCTTCGTCGACTCCTACTCGAAGGCCCAGGTCCCTCGGACCTTTCCGTTGGGCAATCCACTAAAACTCTCTATCGGTCAACCCCGATAGAGCAGGCGAGTACAAATGAATTGAAAGTGTGACAACCCCACACTTTCAAGTAATTAAGTGCAACAATATATATATTGAAAAAATTAACTTTTTACCGACGTCCGGAGTAGGTCGACTCTTTCGGGGCAGCAGGACGTCGTCGGCTCGAAGTGTAGCGTTTCCGGAGCAAGGCGCGAGCATAGAAAAACTTGAAAGCTTTGACAGAAGTGTTGCATTTTGAAGAGGGTCGAGGCCCTCTTTATATAGGGCAGGGGGCGCCCGACATGCTCGGGGCGCCCCCCACGTGGCTGTCGATCCGGCGATGCTCCGGTCAGAGCTAATCTCGTCTACTTCGGGATTGCTTTTGACTGGGGCGCCCGACGCGCGCGGGGCGCCTCATTGACCGGTCAAAATCCCATCTTCTGGCTTCGCGAGGGTGAGCTTCGGCAGCTGGTCAGTGAGGTGGCACAGGGGGCGCCCGATTCAAGCGGGGCGCCCCAAATAGCGCTGCTGTCGGGGCGTTTACCTCTCCGCTGACTCCTGGTTGACTCTGGGGCGCCCGACACATCCGGGGCGCCCTGCTCAGCTACGGCCTCACTCGTTTGAGGCTGTCTGAGCTGCAGAAACACCGTCCTTCGGTCCTGCATCCAGGGTTAGTCCAAAACAACAAATAATAAGATATAAGTTTAATTAGATCCTGTCTCCCAGACCAGGATCTAACCAGGACTCAACTTAGATCACCTAAATGGGTCTAAGTTGGACCGCGCCTAAAGTCCAAGATTGGACTCGTCCTCACTGGGTCGCTCCTCCAGTGACTTACCTTACTTACCCATTGTGCAGCTCTACTTGACTTCTTGACCCTACCAGGACTTCCTGCCAAGGCTCAACCACCTTGGTCTTCCTGCCAAGTCTCAACCAACTTGGTCTTCAGCCAGTTGTCAGGTCCCGCGGACCCAACTGGACTTCCCGCCAGGACTCAACCATCCTGGACTTCAGCCTGGTGTCTGGTCCTAAGTCTTTCAACCCTGCACACTTGGTAAAGAGGTTAAACACACACAACCCTAACTTTAACCACTTTGTCATACATCAAAACCCGAGTTTGACCGTTAGTGCAAACTGCACCAACAATCTCCCCCTTTTTGATGTATTGACAACTCAGGTTAAAGTTAGAGATAAACTAGCAGATACATGCAAGTAAATAAAAGATAAGCATGAAAGTACATGGTGCAAAATTAAGTAGCAAATAGAATTTTCTAAGCTTTAACCCTACTAAATGTAGAATTTTCTAAGCTTTAACCCTATTCTCCCCCTTTGTCATTCATCAAAAAAAACATACGTATATTAAGTTACGGAGAGTAGGATCCAAAGCTAAGTGATAGGGAAAACTAGACTTAGGCAAAATAGATTAAGTAAGATAAATAGCCAAAAAAAAACTCCCCCTGAATCAATTAACTTAGCTTTCAAAACTAACAAATAGTTTTCAACAACATTATTTTTCAAATGAATTAGAAATATTTTCAAAGTTAAGCTTGGCAATCTTTAAAAGAAAATATATAAAAATTTCCCAAATAATACATATTTTTCAAAGCCAAAAGAAACTTTGCTACTGAGCTTCAACTTACAAGAAAGAAGATATTCTAAGAATAAGCTTTAAAATATTCACGACCATTAATTATTCAATTTATAAAACTAATTTTTCAAGAATATACCTTAGATTCGTTTGAAAATAGTTATACTTTAAAAATAATATCATAGACTTAATCAAACTATTCTTAAAATTAATTTTCCAAGTTAGTTTGAGCTCCCCTTAACTTGACAAGCCCTTAGAATTCCTTGTCAATTTCAAGGTAAACATTCTATTATGTCCTAGGGATATTCAAACTATAAATAAAAATATTTCAAAAGAATCATTTTTGGAAGTAAATCAAAAAAATATTTTGATACTTTCTAGTATAAGAACAAGCTAATAGTGGATTTTCAAAAAACATAAGTGTTTTTATTTTAAAGTTAATTTGAAAAAGGAGATTTGCAAGACCCAAAAATACGGATTTTTCAATGCTAAATAGGAATTGCAAGGAACTATTTATATGCATAATAACTTTTAAAGGAGTAGAAATATAGGCTAAGTGTTAAAAAAAACTAGTCTTAAATTTATTAATGTAGCTTAAGATTTTTTTTTTCTTTTTTTTTTTCGAAAATATAAAAAAATTTTAGGGATCAATATTTAATAAAATTTTCAAATGTGTTTTGTCAAAAATGATATTTTGAAAAAGTACTTTGACCTCAGCTTCCCCTGGACCAAGTAATGATTGTGGTCCCTTTTCATATGTCTAACTCTAGTTACTGACTAACTATCTAGATGATAGTAGTGTTCACAGGGTTAGTCAAGTTAGGTAATAATGTCTAGCTCAGATTTTAGTGCAAGACTACTTAACTTGATCACTGTAATGTTGGTATTTTACGCCCAGACTTACTGTGATGCACTGACTTAAGCATTCGGAAGTCCAGGCAGAGTCCTATGCATCTCACAACCGTTCTATGTTTTTGCAAACACAAACAAGGTAATCTTAATGTGTTTTGTGAGATGCGGCTACCTAAATCTATAGGTTCATGCAATTCTAGGGGTCAGAGCCTAGGCTAAGTCTGCCAGTTTTGAAAATCAGATTTTGAAAGACAATAAAAGTTTTTGAAAACCACATTTGAAAAGTTCGTGTTTAAGTTAAATTTTGAAATATAATAAACTTTGAAAAGCAAGTTTGAAGAAGTCCATGTGTTTAAACTCACAAACTGAAAAAGTTGACTTAAGCTTATCAGGTCAGTCCTAGTCTATAACACACATTCCTATTAATCTTCTCAAGTTGCTAAATTCAGATTCAGGAAGTGGTTTGGTAAATATATCAGCTAGGTTAGACTTGGATTCAACATGGTTAAGTTCAATTTCTCCTTTATTTACATGATCTCTGACAAAATGGTGTTTGATTTCTATATGTTTGGTCCTAGAGTGGTGGATTGGGTTTTTGGTTAAATTGATTGAACTTAGGTTATCTATAAAAATTTTTACTTTCTTAAAATCTAAGTTAAAATCTTTTAAGGTATGCATCATCCAAAGTAGTTGGGCTACACATTCACCCATTGCTATGTACTCAGCTTCAGTGGTGGATAGGGCAACACAGTGCTGTTTTCTACTAAACCAACTAACTAGTGAGGGTCCTAGAAGTTGGCATCCACCACTGGTACTTTTTCTGTCTAATTTACAGCCAGCATAATCTGAGTCAGAATATCCAATAAGTTCAAACTGGGCTGTTCTAGGGTACCAAATTCCTAAACTTTCTGTCCCTTTTAGATACCTAAATATCCTTTTAACTAGGGTTAGATGTGATTCTTTAGCACATGTTTGATACCTAGCACACATACTAACTGCAAAGAGAATATCAGGTCGACTTGCAGTTAAGTACAGTAAACTACCTATAGCACTTCTATAATACTTAAGGTCAACAGGTTTGCCATTTGTGTCACTATCTATAGTTTGATTGGTAGCCATAGGTGTCTTAATTTCTTTAGCACTATCCATTCCAAACTTTCTAAGTAATTCTTTAATGTATTTTTGTTGATAGACAAAAGTACCCTCACTAGTCTGTTTTATTTGTAACCCCAAAAAGAAAGTTAATTGACCTACTAAACTCATTTCAAATTCATTTTCCATTACCGTTATAAAATCTTGTAAAAAGTTTGAGTTAGTTGAGCCAAATACTATATCATCTACATATACTTGAGCTATAAAAATATCAGTTTTTAGAGTTTTAACAAATAGTGTTGGGTCAATTTTGCCTTGGTTAAAGCCTTTAGAAACTAAGTAGTTAGACAGTCTTTCATACCAGGCCCTAGGGGCTTGCTTAAGTCCATATAAGGCTTTCTTAAGTCTAAAGACATAGTCAGGGTGTTCTAGGCTTTCAAAACCAGGGGGTTGACCTACATAAACCTCTTCTTTAATTAGGCCATTTAGGAAGGCTGACTTAACATCCATTTGAAAAAGCTTAAATCCCTTATGGGCTAAGAGGCAATTTTCTAAGGGACAGGTTAACTTAATTTTATAAATGTTATTGTGCCTAAGTCCTCTAAGTGTGATGTTTGGGTTGTCATTGTGTTTGATCAGACATTCATTGGATAGGAACCTAACCTTATAACCAGTGTCACACAATTGGCTAATGCTTAGTAAATTGAAGTTGAAATTTTCAACAAGTAATACATTTGTTATTATGAAATCAGACTCAAGTTCAATATTGCCTAGGCCAATTACCTTAAGTTTACCGTTGTTTCCAAAAGCAACGGTCCCTAGTCTTTTGTACTTGAGTTCTGTAAATTTGGTGGGATCCCCAGTCATGTGTCTGGAGCATCCACTGTCAATGATCCATTTGTTTTCCTACAGTTAAGTAAAAAGTTTTAAACCTTAGGTTGAGTTTTTGAAAAAATTAAAAAGATTTAAACACTTGAGTTTGAATTTTAAATTTGAGTTATGTTAATTTTGATTTTAATTTAATTTTAATTTGAATTTAATTTAATTTTAATTTAATTTTAATTTAATTTTATTTTAATTTTAATTTGAATTTGAATTTTAATTTTAATTTAAATTTTAATTTAATTTGAATTTTTTTTTTGAATTTGAATTTGAATTTTAATTTTAATTTTAATTTAATTTGATTTGAATTTGAATTTGATTTGAATTTGAATTTGAATTGAATTTGAATTTGAATTGAATTTGAATTTAATTTTAATTTTAATTTAATTTTTAATTTTAATTTTAATTTTAATTTTAATTTTTTTTAATTTTAATTTTAATTGAATTTGAATTTTGAATTGAATTTGAATTTGAATTTGAATTTGAATTTATTTTAATTTAATTTTATTTTAATTTTAATTTTAATTTAATTTAATTTAATTTTATTTTAATTTTAATTTTAATTTTATTTTAATTTTAATTTTAATTTTTTTTTATTTAATTTTAATTTTTTTTTTTTTAATTTTAATTTTAATTTAATTTTAATTTTAATTTTTAACTTTAATTCTAATTCTAATTTAATTCTAATTCTAATTGAATTTGAATTTGAATTTGAAATTTGAATTTTAATTTGAATTTTAATTTTAATTTTAATTTGAATTTTGAATTTTAATTTTAATTTAATTTTTAATTTTAATTTAATTTTTTTTTTTTTTATTTGAATTTTAATTTTAATTTAATTTTAATTTTTTTTAATTTAATTTTAATTTTAAATTTTTTAATTTGAATTTTGGATTTAAAAGGTTAAGATTTTAAATTCAAGTTTTGAGTTTTAAATTATCAATCAATGATTTGAACTTATTATCCTTATTCATCTCACTTGATCTAAGTTATCAAACAAGGGATCCTATGATTTTGTGAGATGATTTTAAGTTTGATTAGAAATGTTAACTTGACCTTGTTTTAGATCCAAGTTTAACAAGTAGTAATTTAAAAGTACACTTCAATAATTGGCTTCCAGGCCAGGGCGAGGCACAGTGGCCTTCTTTGGCCGAAGCCTTATTGGAGCAACAACCCTTTTCTAGGCAAAGCCGCTTAAAGAAGTTGGACTTTTAACTTACTCATTGAAAACCTTGGTACTAAATAGTACAAGATTCAAATTAACTTTGAAGCTAATCCTAAGTGCCCACCTGGGCAGAGGCTGATTTTAAGGTGCCAACTAGTTTGGAGCCTCCCCCTAAATTGTAGACTGGGTGTTTAGGGTCAATGTAATGGATGTCCCTTTTTGGGACATAAAATTGATTCTGACCTACTTGCTTTGTTAGATAAGCTTTCGGAACCCACGCTTTTCGTTGATTTTTGCGGGGGTGGATAAAGGAGATAAAAGATCTTTGGTTCGATCTTGATTTATATCCAATCCCAGATTTGTTGTACATGCCCTTTTGTGATCCAAGAATAAGGTCAAGGTTCTTGGATCGGGTTGTGAAAGTTGCTAGTAGATCCTTAAGTTTTAGGACTTCACCCTTTAGGGTTAAGTTTTCAGTTTCAAGCTCAATTAATTTTTGATTTTTAGTTTGTTCAGTTAATGTTATGGTATTAATTAATTGCTCCTTAAGGTCTTGATTTTCCTTAAGAAGCTGGTCATTTCTAGATTCAGATTCAAGCAATTTTTTATTTAAAACAGAAATAATTTTAAAGAACTTTTCATTTACTGAATCTAAATATACCTTAGTCGAGTCGTCCGAAAAGAGTCCGATCTCTTGACTCGACTCGTATTCGGAATCCTCGTCTTGCTCCGAGTCCGATTCTGGTCCGGTTGCCATCAGTGCGAGGTAGCTTGCATTCTTTGGTTGTTCATCGTCGGAATCGTCCGAGCTTTCATCCCACGTGGCTTGAAGAGCCTTCTTCTTTTTGTTCTTAGTGGGTTGGTCCTCTTTCTTGTAAGGGCATTCATGTTTGAAGTGCCCTTTTCTGTTACAGCCGAAGCAGATCATTTTGCTTTTACCTTCAGTGCTGTAGGGCTTCATTACCTTTTGAATATCTTTCTTTGAAAGTTTGTTCTTCCTTCTGGTGAACATTTTTCTTACCAAGTTCACCAGTTGTTCTTCTTCATCAAAGCCTGACTCATCTTCAGGTTCTTCTTGGACTTTTCTCTTTGATTTGGCTTCCTTTGGTGAACCTGCAAATAAAGCTAGCCCTTTCTCGGCCTTGGCGTTAGTCTGTTCGTGCAGTTCTAATTCACAAAACAATTCGTCTAAATTAATTTTAGAAAGGTTCCTAGAAATTTTATAGGCATCTATAATAGATGCCCATAGTGAGTTTCTAGGGAACGCATTTAATGCGTACCTTATGATGTCCCGGTTCTCCTGTTTGTGCCCGATCATGTGGAGTCCATTCAGTATGTCCTTGATCCGGGCGTGGAGTTGGCTTGCAGATTCTCCTTCCTGCATTTTGATGTTAAATAACTTATTTAAAAGTAAATCCCTTTTTGTTACCTTGGCATCAGAGGTGCCTTCATGTAGTTCAATTAATTTGTCCCATAGCTCCTTCGCCGAGTCGGTTGGTCCAATTCTGTTTAGCTCCTCTTTGGTAAGTCCGCACTGGAGGGTGTTCTGAGCTTTGAACTCGGTCTGAGCCTTTTTCTTCATTTCTGAGTTCCATCTGTCGGGCCTTAGTGGAGCATTATTTCCTTCATCCGTTGGCGGTGTGTAGCCTGTTTGGACTGCAAACCACTGATCCATGTCGGTCTTCAGATACACCTCCATCCTTCTCTTCCAGTAGGGAAAGTCTTCCCCATTAAAGAGGGGAGGGCGAGCAGTGCTATAGCCTTCACCTTGGGCCATTTAACTTCTGTGCACACGAAATACAAGTAGAAACAATATCCCAAGACTGGGTCTTGGATTAGTAGTGCGGGAAATGATAAACTAACTAAAAGCAACTTGAACGGTGTTGTACCAGATTCAAGTAAAATTAAACGAACGAAAGATAATCCAAATGTAGGCAACGATACCTAATTTAGATCTTTTGTAGCGAAAAACCAAAAAATCGAAAAAATGGATTTCCCCCGGCTCTTATGGTGGTTGCACCGATATAGAGCGAACTTGGCTCTGATACCACTTGTAGGATCGATGCACGTGAGAGGGGGGGTGAATCACGTGACTTTTTTTTAAAAAAATTAAATCAGAGTGCTTTAAAAAGCGTGCACAGCGGAAATGAAAGAAACGAAAGATGAACACAAAAACACGAACGATTTTTACTTCGTTCGGAGCCTTCGTCGACTCCTACTCGAAGGCCCAGGTCCCTCGGACCTTTCCGTTGGGCAATCCACTAAAACTCTCTATCGGTCAACCCCGATAGAGCAGGCGAGTACAAATGAATTGAAAGTGTGACAACCCCACACTTTCAAGTAATTAAGTGCAACAATATATATATTGAAAAAATTAACTTTTTACCGACGTCCGGAGTAGGTCGACTCTTTCGGGGCAGCAGGACGTCGTCGGCTCGAAGTGTAGCGTTTCCGGAGCAAGGCGCGAGCGTAGAAAAACTTGAAAGCTTTGACAGAAGTGTTGCATTTTGAAGAGGGTCGAGGCCCTCTTTATATAGGGCAGGGGGCGCCCGACATGCTCGGGGCGCCCCCCACGTGGCTGTCGATCCGGCGATGCTCCGGTCAGAGCTAATCTCGTCTACTTCGGGATTGCTTTTGACTGGGGCGCCCGACGCGCGCGGGGCGCCTCATTGACCGGTCAAAATCCCATCTTCTGGCTTCGCGAGGGTGAGCTTCGGCAGCTGGTCAGTGAGGTGGCACAGGGGGCGCCCGATTCAAGCGGGGCGCCCCAAATAGCGCTGCTGTCGGGGCGTTTACCTCTCCGCTGACTCCTGGTTGACTCTGGGGCGCCCGACACATCCGGGGCGCCCTGCTCAGCTACGGCCTCACTCGTTTGAGGCTGTCTGAGCTGCAGAAACACCGTCCTTCGGTCCTGCATCCAGGGTTAGTCCAAAACAACAAATAATAAGATATAAGTTTAATTAGATCCTGTCTCCCAGACCAGGATCTAACCAGGACTCAACTTAGATCACCTAAATGGGTCTAAGTTGGACCGCGCCTAAAGTCCAAGATTGGACTCGTCCTCACTGGGTCGCTCCTCCAGTGACTTACCTTACTTACCCATTGTGCAGCTCTACTTGACTTCTTGACCCTACCAGGACTTCCTGCCAAGGCTCAACCACCTTGGTCTTCCTGCCAAGTCTCAACCAACTTGGTCTTCAGCCAGTTGTCAGGTCCCGCGGACCCAACTGGACTTCCCGCCAGGACTCAACCATCCTGGACTTCAGCCTGGTGTCTGGTCCTAAGTCTTTCAACCCTGCACACTTGGTAAAGAGGTTAAATACACACAACCCTAACTTTAACCACTTTGTCATACATCAAAACCCGAGTTTGACCGTTAGTGCAAACTGCACCAACAGGTTCAACGATTTACGCGGTGAGGAAGCATCCCGAGTTGAGCGCTCCGTTTGACGATCCCGAAGACTCACTCAGCCGTAAGGGCGTCCTACTCACTTTGCAACAGGATCAAATTTGGCGCTGGGGGCTAGCTGAGATAGAGGAATCTGGAAGTAGTCGCAGACGGCGGCAATGAAAGGATGGACGGGGAAACAGAGGCCAGCTTGAAGATGATCTCGAGACAAGGTAATGTAGCCCAGGGGGGCAGAATTCGGGCACGCGTGTGATTCAGGCAGGAGTAGGTGATGGTCAGCAGGGATTAAGAAGTCCGATTGTATTTGAATCAGATCATGGGCAGTGAGGGTGGTTATCAGGGTAGAATACCAAGGCCGAGACGGGGGCGGAGACAAAGAAGAGGAGGCCATTGGAGAAGGAGGAGGCGAGAAGCTGATCGGCGCGATAAGTCGCTGAAGAAAGGCCAAGACGAGGCAGCGATCGCAACCCTAGCAACACTCAAAGCGGCGGAGAACAACGGGTAGTTTCGAATGCGCAGAGAAGAACGAGCAGGCGAAGGGTCTCACTTATGGAAGTAGGCGAGGAGTGCCAGTCGTCCGATGAATGACTGAGAGAAACGTGCGACCCCGCTGAAGCCGTCTGATCCAACTCGGACAGTGTCCGGGGCGACGGAATAGGGGTGCGGAAGAATTCTTGCAATAGATGACGGTCGCCCCTTCCGAGGGGTGCGCCAAACTCGGACCATATTTGAGGTCCAGTCTGTCGGACTGCGTGCCTCCTTCGACTAGACTTGAGGGAGATGTTTATGATCCCGAGCCAGCTTGCGTGTAACCTGGCCCGGCAGCCTGGTGCTCAGCTAGCAGGAGGGGGCAGGCGGGCTTGGGTCGGCCCAGGGCGTCAAGGCCCACGTAGTTCTGTGGTAGCCCGATCCTGAGTCGAATGGTCTAAAGCTCAGCTAGCTTCGGCTCCTTGCTGATGCGTGGCGGCCCACGCTTCGGGGATAAGCCCAAGCTGAAGGAGACGTTACTCAGTGCCCCAGTCGGCACCCTCATAGGCCCTCAGCCGGCCTCGTTACTCAGTGCCCCAGTCGACACTCTCATAGGCCCTCAGCCGGCCTCGTTACTCAGTGCTCCAGGCGGCACAACCACTCCCTGACACTGGACTACCAGAAGTTGTACGGGGTCGGCGCAGGACCTTGGTCATCCTGGTCCCCAGTGGCGGATATCTCGCCGAGGTATTGATCTGCCTACTACACCTTGTCCCCCGTACCCCGACCACATGCTTTGGTGACAGGTCGAGCGGCGTCCAACGGCGTCAACCCTTAAGTTGACAGTGTCCCTTTCCTTAATATAGCATGTGTCACTTTACCCTGCCATCCCTGAGCATGCATTACCCTGCCCTCTCTATGCGACGGCAAGTGGCAGGCGGGGCAAAACCTGTCAGCTTCCCCGGCTACATATACCTCTCACTCCGTATTTTCCAGGTACGCGCAATAGTGCAATTTTCATACTGTTCTATTGCCTTCCATCGCCACCGTCGTGTACTGACTTGACTTTCGGAATGCCTGGCTGGGGACTTTTCCCGGCGGGTTCTAACGGTCTCTGTCTCGCAGGTTGGAAGCGATCCAGCTCGTCACGTCATCTCAGTAACCTCGCCCTTCCTGAAAACTCACTCAGTCGTAAAGGCGTCCTACTCATTTCGCGATAGGATCAATGAGTTTGAGTCTTAGAAATAATTTCTTATAATGTAGAGTAAAACTGTGAAATCTAATATAGTCCGATCTTTTTATTTTTTTAGACCCATATTATTCCTTTATGTATTATGGAAAAAATTAATAACATGATTATTCAATTTAGTTTGGCTTTTCAAACCTTGGTTGCCTTCTTTCATACGCATCGCATAGTTGATGCTTTGTCGTCCCCTTCCACTTGCTCCTTCGACATTTATCTATCCCACTATTCTCCATTACTCCCCTTCCACTTGCTCCTTCGACATTATCTATCCCACTATTCCCCATTACTTACGCGACAATGCAATTACCAAAACCTCATAAGCCCATATTGTCCCTTCTTCCTTTGGCATCTCTATCCTCCGACTTGGGCTCTCGGACTATGGTACAGTAGAAAAATAGTTAATTATCATCTCATATATTCACGATCGATCCCTAGCTATAACATATTTTTTAAAAAAATTTCGTTCAAATGGAGTGCGAACCCAGAGACGCTAGACTTTTGGACTCCCATCGTAAGCTCTTTCCGATTTACCCTAACGATTGATGAGAAATTTCTATAGAATTGAGCTGATCATCTAAGGTTCGATGTTATCCAATCTCGTTAATCATTTTTTTTCTATCCTCCTAAGTCATTTTATTGTACTAAGTTATTGCATAATTTAAAAAAAAAGTAAGGTACAATTAGAATGCTTAAGATTAAATGAGGAAGTTCGATAAAATTGTAAGATCTAATTTTAGGATAATTAAATTTTTTTCGAGGATAATTATTTTTGATTTGAGAATTCAGTGGTTTTTATGAAATGGTGGAGAAAATAAAAATCTAAATTCACTTATTGTATTTTTAATTTTACTATTTGTTGGAAATTTATTCATTCAATAATTCTGAATATATCTCCTCGGTATTTGACTTAGTCGATTAACGACCGTCGGATCTTCCGGAAGGTTGCTCGGAGGAAGCAAACTGATTAGTTTACGTCGAGACTAGTGTTCGACACTATCTCCGTAAAACGATATTTCTCCTACTGGTGCTCACGGATAGCAGCAATTCGTTTCCAAGATACAACGACGTCGTCTCGGAATTGTAGCACTTCAAATTCCGAGATCGGCGAACCTTCCGTAAGCTTCTCGGACTCTCGATGCAGAAAAGGGAGGAGTACAAATGCTTATAGATTGCAATGCTTGAATGAATGAAATGATCTAGTGGAGGGATCTATTTATATTGAGTGAAGAGGTAAGTACCTTTTGGTTCGGACAGATCTGGACCGTTCATAACGAAAAGGTAGAACCCTTTAAAGGTCATTTAATCTCGTCCCTTGATCTGAAGAGTTATAACTCTTCATATCCATCTTGATCTCGGCCGTCAGATTAGAACATTTAATCCGACGCCTCAGATCCATTCTCCCTCTTCACATTCAGATCTTTGATTCGACGCTCCAGATCACACCTTCTTGCGATCTGTCCGGATCTTTGATCCGACGGCCACCATTGAGCGTATCTTGAACAATTAATTTCTCATTCACCCTTAATCGGTTTTGAGCAAATAAATAGTCCAGATTTATCTACGCGAAACGTAGATTTCGATTTTGAAGTCAAACTTGACTTTCAACGATCGATGGCATCAAAATCATATCTAACAATCTCCCACATGAATGGAAATTAATGCATGTATTGCATGTATGCATGCTGACACTTTACAAGAGTCCAATCAATAAGTCAACGCATCGGGAAATGTAGCTTGTGGCTTTGAACCTTCCATAGTGGAATGCTATCGAGCATACTAGGCTGCGCAGTGAACGTGATGTCTTGAGCTGTTCAGCTGTTAGTGTATACTAAGACAAAAACACCCACACAGAGACTTATCTCACCCACTTTTAGTTCTCATGGTTGGTTCCGTTTCGGCCATGGACACCATCTTGGATTCATGAGTATTTCATTGAAGCGGTCTGTCTTCACACTCACATAGGTGACACTTCTATCAAGAGTATCCTACCATACTCCACCTTAAAGGTATAAAAGTCATTAAAAGCATAAGCTTATCCTCACTACATGTGGTAGGACAGCACCAAATCATCCTAGGATTGGGATAGTAGAGATAATTATTTCTCTTGTGCTGTTACACAACTTCTATAACTTCGTTGTCCCATTAAACCAAGATCTTGGGATCTCCAGTCAATAAGGTTGGGTTACCGCTACAGTCGTTTTTAGTTGTAGATTTTCAATCTCATTCCTCTTGATGAGCAGTATACTTGATCTCGATTTAGCCCCTTCGTTAGGGGATCTGCCAAATTATCCTTAGATTTGACATAATCGATTGCAATCACTCCGTTCGAGATCAACTGCCTAATGGTATTACGTCGACGACGTATATGTCGTGATTTACCATTATACATACTACTCTGTGTCCTTCCAATTGCCGATTGACTATCATAGTGGATAAGTACGGCAGGCACAGATTTTATCCAGCTCGGAATATCTTCCAAGAAATTCCGCAACCATTCAGCTTCTTCAGCTGCTTTATCAAGTGCTATAAACTCGGATTCCATTGTTGATCGAGCTATGCATGTTTGCTTGGTGGATTTCCAAGATACTGCTCCTCCACCGATCGTGAATACATATCCACTAGTGGATTTGGAGTCTTTTGTATCGGAGATCCAATTAGCATCACAATATCCCTCCAAGACTGCGGGATACTTTCCGTAATGTAATCCGTAGTTCATAGTATATTTTAAATATCTAAGAACTCGCATCACTGCTTTCCAATGGGTGTTGTTTGGATTGCTCGTAAAACGACATAGTTTGTTGACCACACAGGCAATATCCGGACGAGTACAGTTTGTGAGATACATTAAACTGCCAATTATCCGGGAATATTCCAATTGCGATATGGGTTCACCATGGTTTTTCGCTAAGTGTTGACTTAGATCCATAGGTGTTTTTACAGTAGAGAGATCGTATGCATTGAATCTTTTCAATACTGACTCTACATAATAGGATTGTGTTAAAACTATCCCATCGGACGTCCTGAGAATTTTAATTCCCAATATGACATCTGCTCGACCCATATCTTTCATGTCGAAACTATTGGTCAACATTTTCTTAGTACTCATGATGACATCATGATTACTTCCCATTATGAGCTTGTCGTCTACGTATAGACAGACGATTACATAACTCTCAGGTGTGCTTTTGACATAAATGCATGTCACATTCATTTATTCTGAATTCGTTTGACAGCATTATTTTGTCAAATTTTTCGTGCCATTGCTTTGGTATTTGTTTAAGTCCGTACAACGACTTAACTGTTAGTAATATGAGAGAAATGTCCTAAGACAATCGCCTTATGATTGTAATCATTTACTTTAATAAATGAATATTCACTATTTGAGTATACATGTTCGTGTATTTGATTAAGATCTTAAACTCATTTACTGAATGCTCGCAATACAATTCACAGCATGAGAGAGTTTGTGATGAATTCACAACTAGTGATTATCTCTACATGTGCAATTGTGAAGTATTGAAATTGTCCCTAGTCGATGAATTGATAAATACGGACACTATCAATTCTGTTGAGACTAGCATGGGTTATTCTCTAATCAGTTGATTCTCACTTGCTGGTGACATTGGGATGTCCGGAGATAAACATGAATGCTAGTTAAGGGAACTAGTTCATTGGAGTGACTAGCTGTAAAACTTCATATGGTAATCTACATATAGATATGTCAATGAAGTTCTTACTGCAGCTTAAGTGCGATGTTCCTTTGACTTGCGGTGTTCAAGTCATCTTGGTCATGAAGACTTATACTTTGACATCTTAAGCAAGCATCTCCAAGGAGGTGTGGACCCAGGATGATTGGGTATAAGCCGAAATGCCCGAAGATGTTTGAACAGCCTACAAAGGATTCACCACTCCTTGCGAGGAGACGTATACCCAAGGCCTATCGTCGGATTATTACTCGAAGCCTCTGGCCAGAGCATCACATGTTCCGAGTATGAATCTCTTAGAAACATGAGAGTAATTAGAATCCGTTGGACGAGAAAGACATTACATGGGCTAGTGTGACGTAGTCAGCCTAGTGGGGACTGACACACATAGACCGTGTCCTGAACCAAGTGGGTATAAGATGGTGAAGGGAATGAGGCACGATTCATTAAAGCTGCTGAAGGGTTTCAGAATAGTTTCTGAGGTCAACCGTTGATCTTTCGATTAATTGGGGGTCATGATGTACTACTAGGTGTCACTCATGATCGTTCTATAATTGGTTGATTATAGACGGCCAACATAAATCGAAAGCCTATTTAGTCACACGCACTACGAGTAATCCGAGGGATTTAAAACGAGTTGAAAATTGGATTTTCCGATCAAGAGAGATAAGTCGAATCTGAATTTTTATGAGACGCATCGGAAGCATAAAATGGCTAAGTCTTTTGAAGACTTATTGAACAAATTAAATGAGTTTAATTCGTACGGTTTCGGCTTGGGTTTGGCCGGCCAAAGAGGGTCCTCACCCTCTTTGTTTGGCCGGCCACAATAAAAGAGGAGAACCAAATTGTTTGGCTCAAATTATAAAATAAACCACGCGTGGTTTGTTTTATAAAATTATGGATAAAGAAATTTATATAAACGGATTTATTTTTCATGGAAATTAAAATGAACCATGGATTGGTTTATTTTATAAAATCAATAATAGATTGATTTACCATAATAAAGAAAATTATATAAAAAATTTATATAAACGGATTTATTTTTCATGGAAATTAAAATGAACTATGGATTAGTTTATTTTATAAAATCAATAATAGATTGATTTACCATGATAAAGAAATTTATATAAAGAAATTTATATAAACGGATTTATTTTTCATGGAAATTAAAATGAACCATGGATTGGTTTATTTTATTTTATAAAATCAATAATAGATTGATTTACCATGATAAAGAAATTTATCTGAAGAAATTTATATAAAGAAATTTATATAAAGAAGTTTATATAAAGAAATTTCTTTCCATAAAAAAGGGAGACATGGTTGTTTTTATTATAAATTAAGTTATAATAAAAACTTGGCATAACGGAATAATTCATAGAAGAATTTATAAGATAAATTTCTTATGAAAAATTTATTCCGTTAAGAGGAGACTTGGCGATTAAGAGGCTACTATATAAAGGTACCAAGGCAAGGCTTGGAAATTAATCCAAGAGATCAAGGATTCTTGCCTAGCCTCTCTCCCTCTCCTTCTCTCCCTCTCCCTCTTCTAGTGCCGCCGGCCCTAGAGCCCTTCCCCTTTGCCGTGAGCTTCCACCACCAAGAAGAAGCCGAAGAAGAAGAAGAAGCGGGCGCGACTCCTTCCTTCCTCCCGGAATCTTGATTCCGTTCATCGTTTGGTGGTTAGTTTTTCATCTCTCTCTTGGTATTCTTGTCGTACCTTTGGAGAATCTAGTAGTTTTTGTCGGCACGAAACTCGTGGCTTTGCGAAGTCATCCCAAAGAAAACTCGGCGTGGACGCGAATAGAGGCGGAGCTTCCAAGGGACGCTACGGTTGGATCTCGTCCCTTTCTACGAGTTACGCGAGGTATTAAGTAAATTAGTTTACTTTCTGCAAAATTTTAAATGTATGATCATGTCTCCACAACATAAGGTTGCATGCTAGATACGTGGTTAAAATAATTTGAGAAATTATTTATGCTAAACCTTCCGCTGCACGTAATTAAATTTTAAAATTACGAACCCGTATCCATGTCAACATGCACCCGGTCCCAACAGTGGTATCAGAGCCGGTTAGTGTTTGACATAATCATATAGTTGTTTTGCAGAAAACTTTGTCATGATCTCAATTTTGGAAAATTTTCCAATTATGGAAACTTTCCAATTATGATAAATTTTAGATTTAGGAAATTCAAAGTTTGGAAATCCTCATGAAATTTCACAAACTTTTGAAATATCCTAGTTTCTGAAATTTTATGATAATTGTGAAAACTTCCCATTTTTGGAAACTTTCCAATTTTTGAAATTTCTTATTTTGGAAATTTTCTAATTTTGGAAATATGTAAGTTTTCTTTGTACCAGAAACTTACAATTATTCTGAAAACCTATTATGAAATCTCGCAATTTTGGGCACTTTCTCTCAAAGAAAGTCTAGACAAATTTATGGATCATTAATTGACAATTAAATTCGAATTAGTTTTAAATTATCAACAAAATTTTTTATTTTGGATTGAGCCTCGGGGAGCCGTCCAATTTAAAGTTAGTTGTTGTAATTTAATTTCCTATTTTGAATAAAATTGTCGTGTTTAATTTGGTTACGCCTCGGGGAGCGGACCAAATTAGATTTACAACAAATTCCTTTTTTTTGGGTATTTGAGCCTCGGGGAGCCACCCAAAGAAAATATTTTGTTGTAATTAATAAATCCATGAATAAAATATGTAATCAAATTTTGGAAATTTTGAGGTGATTCTCAAACGATAATTTCCTTATTTGATTTAAGAGGTGATGCTCTTACATATTGTTGTCTCCAAAATTAATTAGGAAAATGGTTTCCTATAGAGTTTTCTTAAATAAGATTTTCATGAAAATAATATGTGGTTGAATTAAGGGAATCTGTCTCTTAATTTAATAAGATTTGATTTAGAGAAATCAAAGTCTTAAACATATTATTTCCGAAATTGATTATGACAATTTAGGAAATTGTTTCCCAAAACAATTCCTTGAATAAAGTATGAAATTAGAATTAGGAAATCCAGTTCCTAATTCAATTAATGAGACTTGATAAATTAAGTAACATACATACTTTATTAAGGAAATCGTCAGTACATGACATAATTATATGTCATGAATGTGCTTAGAAAAGAAAGGATGAGACCCAAAACCCCTTACAAAATATTAAGGCCAACACCTTCCATTAATATGGTTAGAACCGGAGTTTTGTTTCTCGTTTGGGTTGATGGACACTTCCATGCCCGACTTGAACCTCAACATGTTCAAACCATAGAATTAGTTTATGATTAATATAGTTGGAGTTAGAGGTCAATCCTTAGTTTTGGTTGTTGGACACATCCAAGCCTGACTAAACGGTTGAATGAGCTCCAACCATATTAAAACTATTTCTTGATTAATGGGTCAGCCTTAAGCTTGGAGCATCGATTTGTTGTGCCACAGCCAAGGTCGATGTAAAGAGAGGTGCAGTTGGGTGCTATGTATAATGTTGCATACTTGTTAATGAGTTAACAACCCAATGATTTATGCAAACATTCAATTAGTTGATAGCATAAAGTGATAGTTACATATATGTGATATGTAATCGGTATAATTACCTACCTTCATAGCCAAGAATAACTTGATGGCCATAGCCATGGTTGTTCTTATCTATGGTTGAATATCGACCTATTTGGAGATGTTTCTACGATCTTCCGAATTGATAAAAAGGGTTATTCAATTCGAAAAATAAATAGGATTTAATTAATGTATGTTAATGCATTCTTTATCATTCTTCTCACATAAGCTCAATTTGTATTTCTAGGATAATCACTCGATCATGTCTTCTCTGAATTTGCGTTCCATTTTGGACACCAATAAGTTAACTAAGGACAAAAGGATTGAAAAAGCATCAAAAGGCACTTGCCATCATTGTGGCAAGGAGGGCCACTGGCGAAGAAACTGCAAGGTTTATCTTGAGTCCTTGAAGAAGAAGGCATCCGATGCCCCATCCTCTTCAGGCATCTTCGTTATTGAATGTCACTCTATTTCCTCAACCACCTGGGTACTTGATACTGGGTGTAGCTCACATATATGTAATGACATACAGGGGCTAAGGAATAGAAGAAGACTCGTCAAGGGAGAAGCGAATCTGCGAGTTGGAAATGGAGCAAAGATTGCTGTTGTTGCCATCGGAACATATTTGCTAAAGCTCCCTACTGGACGTGTCATAGAATTGGATAATTGTTATTTTGTTCCTTCGTTAATAAAGAACATTGTATCTATTTCATGCTTCAATGAAAAAGGTTATCATTTAACTTTTAGTAACAATTGCTGTTACATAACTTTAAATGATGTTCTTTATGGGACCAGAACTTTATACAATGGTATCTATATGTTAGATTTATCCGGTGACGTTTTCAATATCGAAGTTAGCAACAAACGTGCTCGAATAGATAATCAAATAGACTCCTATACGTGGCATTGTCGTCTTGGCCATGTAAGCAAGAAATGCATGACCAAATTACACCGATGTGGAATTCTGGAATCATTTGAACCTTGTTCATTTGATACATGCGAATCATGCTTAAAAGGCAAGATGGCCAAATTACCCTTTTTCGGAAAAGGTAATCCAGTGGGAGAATTGCTTGGTCTAATACATACTGATGTATGTGGACCAATGTCAACTCTTGCACAAGGAGGCTATAACTACTTCATCACCTTTATCGATGATCACTCACGATTCGGGTATGTGTTCTTGATGAAACACAAATCTGAAGCTTTTAAGAAATTCAAAGAGTTCAGAAATGAAGTAGAGAAATAGCTTGGCAAAAGTATTAAGATACTTCGATCCGATCGGGGTGGTGAATACTTAAGTCAAGAGTTTCAAGATTATCTTAGGGACAATGGGATATTGTCTCAATGGACTCCGCCATATACACCACAGCATAATGGTGTATCTGAGAGGCGTAACCGAACCTTGATGGACATGGTTAGATCTATGATGAACCATGCAACTCTTCCAAAATCCTTTTGGGGCTATGCACTTAAGACAGCTGTTTACTTGCTAAACAGAGTCCCGACCAAGGTAGTCTCTACTACTCCATATGAAACGTGGAATAGTAAGAAACCTCACTTAACTCACCTTAAGATATGGGGTTGTCCTGCTTATGTGAAGCGGACTGTATCAGACAAATTGGATGCTAAGTCTGATAAATGTCTATTTATTGGATACCCTAAGGAAACGAAGGGTTACCAATTCTATCATCCCTTGGAACAAAAGGTGTTTGTTTCAAGGCATGCTGTGTTTCTGGAAAAAGAATTTCTTTTACAAGAAAACAGTGGGAGTGGCATTGAACTTGATGAAGTTCAAGAAACTCCAATAGACATTACAGAGACACCTAGTCTAGACCCACAACCAACAACTCATAATGATGAGCTATCAGTTGAACATAAAACAACACCACCTCTTCATAGGTCTGATAGGACACGCAATATTCCAGAGAGATACGGATTTCTCATAAGTGAATCGAACGACGTGTTTCTCATAAGCGATGACGAACCTATCAGTTATGAAGATGTTCTGAAAAGTTCAGAAAAGGTCAAGTGGCTTGAAGCCATGAAGTCGGAAATGGATTCCATGTACGAAAATCAAGTATGGGACTTGGTTAACCCACCTGAAGGGATTAAGCCCATAGGGTGCAAGTGGGTTTTCAAGAAGAAAACCGACATGGAAGGTAATGTTGTTACCTTTAAGGCTAGATTAGTGGCAAAAGGATATCGTCAGAAACAAGGAATTGATTATGACGAAACCTATTCGCCAGTAGCTATGCTTAAATCCATTCGGATGCTCCTGGCCATAGCAGCTCATTATGATTATGAGATATGACAAATGGATGTGAAAACAGCTTTCCTTAATGGGAACCTGCTTGAGGATGTATACATGATACAACCTGAAGGTTTCACATCGGTTGATAAAACCAAAATATGCAAGCTTCGACGATCCATATATGGACTGAAGCAAGCATCCAGGAGCTGGAACATCCGTTTTGATGAGACAATCAAAGAGTTTGATTTCTCACAAAATCCTGACGAACCTTGTGTGTACAAGAAGGTTAGTTGGAGTGCAGTCGTATTCCTAGTATTATATGTCGATGACATATTACTTATAGGAAACGATGTATCAGTCTTACAGACAGTTAAAATTTGGTTGTCCAAAACATTCTCCATGAAAGACCTGGGAGAAGCAACCTATATCCTTGGGATTAGAATCTATAGAGATAGATCAAACGGTTGCTTGGTCTTTCGCAGTCTACATATATAGACCGAGTGCTAAAAAGGTTTAGCATGTCGGAATCCAAGAAAGGTTACCTTCCCATTAGGCATGGGATCAACCTTTCAAAGTCTATGTGTCCGCGCACAGAAGACGAGAGGATTTGCATGAATAAGATTCCTTATGCATCCGCGATAGGATCTATCATGTATGCTATGTTATGTACTAGGCCCGATGTATCGTATGCTTTGAGCGTCACAAGCAGATACCAGTCTGATCCAGGAATGGATCATTGGGCGGCTGTCAAGACAATCCTTAAGTACTTAAAAAGAACTAAGAATGTGTTCCTAATATATGAAGAAGGTGATATGGTAATACGTGGGTATACAGATGCCAGTTTCCAGACAGATAAGGATGACTCCAAATCTCAGTCCGGATACGTATTTATCTTGAACGGAGGCGCAATAAGTTGGAAAAGTTCCAAACAAGACACCGTAGCGGATTCTACCACGGAAGCGAAATATATTGCAGCTTCGGAAGCAGCAAAGGAAGCAGTCTGGATCAAGAAGTTTGTCTAAGAACTTGGTGTGGTTCCAACCATTGATGAAGCAATACCGGTTTATTGCGACAACAATGGAGCTATTGCACAAGCAAAGGAACCAAGGTCTCATCAGCGATCTAAACATGTGCTTCGCCGCTATCATCTGATCAGAGAGATTATAAGTAGGAATAATATACAAATTGAGAAAATTCCCACTAAAAGGAATTTAGCGGATCCTTTAACTAAGGCCTTGCCTCAAAGCAAGTTTGAGGGTCATGTTAGAGCCTGTGGTATTGGATACCGTAGCGATTGACATTAGGCCAAGTGGGAGTTTGTTGGTAATATGAGAGAAGTGTCCTAAGGCAATCGCCTTTATGATTGTAATCAAGTACAAGCGGTAACCCATAAGTGTCAAGCAACTAGCTTCACACTTTTCTGTATCGGCCTAAGTCACCAATCAAGCTGTACCCTCTAGGTCATCAACATGGTACAGGTGATTCATGGTCAAAGTTATCAGGGAATAGGATGTAACAATCCACTAACGATAATAATATGTAGCTCATGCTACCCTTCTACATTAAAATAGGTCATGCACTATACACGTGCCTTCCAGGTCACCTAACTAGGCACGAACGACCCAACTGTCTGAAACTCCTTGAACTAGGGTAAGTCGATCCTAAGCTGATCGAGCCAACAACAATAAGCAATCCCTAGTTCTCGCTTAGCTAACAATAGCTAGAACACATACTATAAATAGTAAGGTCTAGAAGAATCAAAAGAATAAACCTCCAATAGATTGTCGACATATTCGACCTTGGCTTTCCGATTCAACAATCGGGGGCTACTAGAGAATTAACATTCTCTGCTCTAAGATCTCATCCGCCATATGTCACTAATCGCTCACATGAACGATCACGAATAGGATAGATTGACAAATGTCAATCCAACTAACCCAAGTCTACATATCTCTATTCATCCAGCATGAATATATGATCCCACCAAGCTGGGATAGTCTAACCCATCCAAAATCTAATACTGAGCATTAAAGCTAAGATAGTATTAGAAAGATATACCTTTTGCCGCCTGGAGAAGTCCTGTCGCTGCCCAGTCCCAAATTGCCGTCGCATCGCAACCACGGCTTTAAAAATCCGTAATGTACTCGGATGAATAACATCATACCCGAGCTCCGACACCTACCAGTACAGTGTCCGATTTAAAATCCGAGAAATCCACGAATCGATGGTATCCCGCATCCTGGGCTTGATACCAAAAATACCAAAAATAAATTGGTACCAGATAAACACCGTAAATCCAAAAGCACTCAAGGTATCCGACAACCTGAGCTCTGATACCAAAATAAATTGTCACGCCCCGAGACCCAGGAGCCGCTGATCCAATAGAAAATCGGACAGCACCTCCCCTGTCCGGCGGACAATTTACACATACACACAGATAATATAACCTGTATACAATATATATAGCACAACCACGCAGTTTAAAGGGCCTCAGGCCTCAGATATATGCAAAACCAACAGTTATATGATTATAACTATCGAAAAACCAAATCCGAACTCACCTGAGCTGCCAGGGGGCAGGAACAAAGCCAAAACCGAACGAAGTCCAACATAGGACTCAAAAGTACAATACCTTCAAACAGAACGTGCATACATGTTCAAA
This sequence comes from Boesenbergia rotunda, assembly GCA_024364735.1. Lineage (NCBI taxonomy): Eukaryota > Viridiplantae > Streptophyta > Magnoliopsida > Zingiberales > Zingiberaceae > Boesenbergia > Boesenbergia rotunda. The sequence continues at coordinate 26,274 of JAGFNQ010006636.1, forward strand.
ACATACAGCGGAAACATAGGAATACTACAGGGTCCATAACAAAACAAGGAAAACCAAAAAGGGCTCCTCGGGAGCTGGGGACTGGCGGCTCGGGATCTCCTCGCAGACATCAACCTGAAATAAATATATATGGCAACGGAGTGAGTCCATAGCTCAGCGGATACCCAATAGATATGCATAGAAGGTTATACCAACAATAAGAGTTCAGCTAATACAGTCTCATATCAACAAGAGGGAAAGACTGAAACTGAAAATACTGGGTAGGCACATACCTGAATCCATCCAACCTATACAGAGGGTAAGAAATACCAAAAGAAGACAAATAGGCATATAGTCTCAGATAACAAGTCTCCAGAATATGCGATGTCAAACAAGTGCAGCAAATAAGTGCAGCAAACAATGCACGATGCAAAGTATGCACATGGTGCAATGACATGTGTCACCCCCTAGTCCCAGTCAGGATATCGTCCACGACGTCCGCGTGGGTAGAGCTGTGACAAACTGTACGCACCCTGCCATCACTGCTCCTGAGTGACCGGGTGGACAGGATGCTGGCGGGGGACCACCCCCCTACCTCATGTATATATGAGGGAGCTCCGCTCTCATCTCTCGTGGCTCAGTACGAGAAGGGACCCCTGGCTGCTACCACGCCCGCGCTCACCCTCCTCATAGTGGCCGAACGGAGCAATACAGGGCAAATGCACACATCTAC